>JAQQPU010017209.1:1374-17861 GCA_029168905.1 Artemia sp. Kazakhstan ARC1039 | reverse complement strand
ACTGAGCCGTTCAAAATTCAGCCTATAAAAGTCGGCCTAGTTTGTTTCTAAGCTGTTCGAAAAACATATTTTACGTTTTCTATCGAGTATAAAAGATTGCATAGTGATGTTTGTATTGTATGGGAGGGGGGAGGGGATTTACCTGAATATACTGGAGGGTGACCAAGGAAAATAATTTTATTTTGAAAATAAAAAATGTACTAAATCAGAACTTACATGGTAAATTGAAGTTGCCAAGGCTTCTAACTCATCAATATTATCCATTCTAGTTGTTTGAACTGTATCAAAATACTTTCTGATAATTTAATTACAATGTATTCCCGTTATATACGAAATCTCAAGGGTGAATTGTTATGTAACGGGGAAAATCATATGTAAGCAAGCCTCTGATTGGCTGAGAAAGGATATGTATCCGACTCGCTGATTGGCTGAGAAGGAAACACGTGATCTAACTGTTTCCAGGATTCCTGGACGGCATAACATTCGCCTCGAGCATGCACTTGGCTAAAAAAACAACAACAGCAAATAAATCGACCTTTGGAAATTTAGGTCATTGGCCCGCTTTGATTAACCACGTGTTCTCCCTGGGGATTCCATGCCCTTATTTGGTGTGCTGACAGAGTTAGACTAAATTGTAGATGGCAGCAGGGGTATGAGTGACACGATCAATTGAGGCCTTTCTACTTTGAAGTTGTTTAACGGAACGCTCAGTATGATTTTGGGCTTTGAAATTGAACTTCTAAAGAAGGAGAATTGTTTTGAAAGTCAAATCATACGTTTAAATTTGGCTTTCTTTTGCTATTTTTGGTTTGGGACATACTGTATTAATGTTTAATACTTAATGATTGAATGCATAATATATTGAAGGAATTGATCTTTTTGCCAGGAATTCTTACCATTTAAATTTTTGTTTCATTCGGTGTGTAAAATTTAAGTTCTTTTCTTTTTTTTTATCTGAGAATTGTATTTGTCATACCACCTTTTATCCTCAAACGTATTGACCCAGCACTCCCCTCACCATTATTATGCTGGTCCCTTCGCCCGTGTAATATTTTAAGTGGATGCAATATTTTAAACTATAGTTTTTGGATCTTTTTACGGTTTTGCAAAGCTGTTAGGCAGGTGAAAAAATTTTTACGGAAAATATATTCTGCTCAAATTCAGGATAGCCAAATAAATTTGTTTAAATATTTAGGTCTATCCTTACAACTTCTATTGCTTGAAAAATTGGTAACCCTTTATGATGGCTAATTCTGAGATAGAAACAAAATAATTTAAAGAAATTGTGGTATAATTTATTTCTTCTTAAGAAAAATCCGTAAATCCTTTCTTTTTACCATAAAAAACGTACCACCCCCTCCCCCTCCTAATAAAATAAAATTTTGCTATAGACTATGTACAAGGTTGGGGAATATGGGATTTAAACGGAAGTGCCCAAAAATATTATTCATAAGAAAATTTACATTACAGCTGAAAGTAAAAATTTGGTTATTAGGCTCAAATTGTATTCTTGTCAACTTTTTCATTATTTTACATAGTCACGAACTGTTGGTTAATAATGCCAAATAATGTTAGTGTGAAGAAAAAGAATAAGTGATTTTTGAATAATTTGTAGCCTATAGATATCATGTCCAGGCATTAGAAGGGCTGATATAAAAATGAGACTGCAATGAGTATTATATTTGGAACATGGATGGCCGCAGGGTTGATGGGAGGTTTGTGAGTTAATCGGTAACTATATAGTGATTATGAGGTAACCAAAATAAAGAAAAGCATAGTAGAAACAGCCATTGAAAACAATATATGTTCCGAGGGGGCATTTTCTGCAGGGGGAGGGGGCTGGCTATTTTCCGAGGGTATTTTTAGCGGGGGTACTTTCCGTGGGGGGTATTTTCCGCGGACGTACTTTCCACGGGTGGTATTTTCCACGGGAGTACTTTCCGCGGGGAGTAGTTTTTGAGGAGAAGGGGGGGGGGTATTTTCCGTTTTTCCGAGGGGGATTTCTGGGGGGGGAAACACTTAATACCTTAGAATCAGCAAGAAAAACCAATAATGTGTCAATTGTCGTCAAAATTTCCTTTTTAATTTACGTTTGAATTTACTTGTTTAATTTAGTTCTTGTTTGTTTTAAGTTTTAATGTTGCCCCAAACTTATAGGTTTAATTTTGTCTATTTAATTTACCTATGTAGAAACCTCAAACAATATTTTTTTTAATATCATTAATGAATTACTGAAATTAATGACTTAATTTGACTTAAAGAAAAACCAATAATGTGTCAATTGTCGGCAAAATTTTCCTTTTAATTTAAGTTTGAAATTACTTGTTTGATTTAGTTCTTGTTTGTTTTAAGTTTTAATGTTGCCCCATACTTATAGGTTGAATTTCGTCTATTTAATTTACCTATTTAGAGACCTCAAACAATGTTTTCTTTTTTTTAATATCATTAATGAATTACTGAGTTTAATGACTTAATGAAAAATTGCTACTGGTATTTACAGTTCACATGTTAAACAATTTTGAAGTTGAAAACATCTGAAAACAATTTTGAAGCTTTTGTTGTCATATCAGCAATAAGCATTTTCAGCTATGGGTTCGAATCCCCTGCTCTGGCTCTAAAACCCACTCTGTGAAAGGCTTGATTTACTATATGGATCCAAGCCCTACTTGAGCCTGAAAACGAAGCTAAAACCTTTTTGGCTCCTTAATTTTGACAACAAAATTTCATTTTGTTTTTTTCCCCGAAAAATACCCGAATCTTGAAGACTCATCCCCGAAAACTCCCCGAGTTTTTAAGACTTGTCCCCGAATTTTAACATTCGAGAGTGGAAGCCCTGAGTAGTCCTACTAACATCAAAATGTTCATTTGTATAACAAACTATCGATAAATCAATACTTTTGTAAATGTTACAGAAAGAGAGTTGGCAATGTTGCATTACCAAATACTGTGGGTGAAATAATCGAGCCCTGTTTAAGCCCAATGCTAATTGGCATTTCATTAGTCAAAATATCATTTCCAGGAATCCTTATTAAAGCTTTCATATGGCGGTACTTTTGTAGTATAGGTGATAGGTCTAACTAAATCTGGTGATACTCCACGGTTCAAAGGCACACTTTTTGCAAATGGATAGAATTCCGAGTCACACGCTTTACTAACATCCTACTTTCCAAAACTAGTCTCATCCCACTCATCAGCATCTTCCAATAAATTACATAAGCATTTTAGTGCATGAAAACATCCAAGCTTTGGCTGGAATCAAAACTGATAGGGACACATATAACATGTAGAACGTAGACTATTAATTATGAGGAATTCAAAAACCTTGGCAAATACACATGAAACAATAATAGGTCTGTACGACAAATACTCATATGGATCCTTCCCTTTTTCAAGGATCGATGAAATAAGACTCAAGCAAAGAGAATTCGGAACTACACCACTGCAAAAAACATTTGGTAAACCAATGAAAGATCACAATCAGAAGATAAATGGCACATACACCATCATAACTAGCCTGCAAAGTATATATACCGGTCAATATATAGGTTAGTGCCATTATTGGCTATAAAAAAAAATTACCCGATTTTTTTTTATGCGCAACTTATCCAGAAGATAGTGCCAGATTTTCTCAGGTGATTTTTGCTTGTCCAGTCCTTGGGGTTAGGTTAGAGCTACCAGCTAAGTTTTACCATGAAGGGGAGAGCAGCAGAGATGAGTTTAATGAAGTCAAATTATATCTATGTTCTATACTAAGCTTAGTTGTGAAATAAACAATGACACAGATGTATTCTCCTTGTTCAATCTTGTATAAGATTTAGGTTGTCCTCTTGATTTTGCTCCTTAACTGCATTTTTTTTTTTTTTACAAGTATAATATGAAAAAGACAGTAGCCCACCGGAAGCACACCATTAGTTGCAGAGTGCATGCGTTAATGGACTCCCTGTTGTCATATATTGAAGCAAGGTAACACGAGACTTAACCAGCCTGTAACACTAAAATAACCGTTTTTGTTTTGTTAAGTCTGGTAGCAGTAAAAATTAAGCACCAATAGCGACTTTGTGACCGTTTTTTAAATCCACTGCGTGCTGTTTAAATTCCATAACTTGACAGTTCATGAAGCTTGAGGAGGGAAGAACTTAGGGAGAGCACTACTACGGTGTTTATGTAAATACTTTTGACACAGTCCGCCGGTTCTATGGATAAAGCGTCACTACGTCACCCAACCAGTTTTATCAAATTGGCTTAATATTCTTTGTTTCTAACGACATTACTGACACATTTTATCTAAAAAGCCCCTAGCACAACAGATCAAGCGACTCTTCTGACCAGTAGTAGCTATTTTATGTGTCACTGGTATTCGCTGCAGATTAAACATGTGGCCAGGTCACTGTTGTCGCCAAGCTTGTCTGCACTAAGTTGCATGCACATCTGGTGCAGCGATATAAGAAATGTGTCATGAGTTCAAGAGTGAACAACTTTTACCGAAACAACTAAAAAGAATACAATCAACCTTATATTTCTGTTTTATGAATATTCACTTACGTGGGTGAAAGATCTAAGATTCAATCGATTAAAACGATGATATCCAGTCATGAGTGTAGCTAAGAGGAGAAGGGAGCGTCTTAAGGTGGGATAGGGGAAGTTTAAGGTGTTGGTGCCGCCTGTAGACACCTTGAAAACTTACTTTGGAAGCTCAGATCTTGTGTCCGCATTTGTCGGCATACTGGGCAATTTTGTCGACACATTCTTTAGATTCTTAATAATGCCTAAGTAGAGAACGATGTTGGCACAATGTATTATTATTTATTTATTTTTGGGAGGTGGGGGTTTAGACCAGGACACCTCGTATTGAAGGAGTTGTCGTAGATACTTCGAAAAGGGCTGATTCGATTGGAAACTGGAAAGGCTTGTACCCTTTTTAATTGCCGAAAGTGATTTCAAGGCAGCTAACACCCCTTCCACACCCACCAATCTCAAAATTTTGAGATAGTCATTTTATTCAACGTAGTTTAAAAATCCGGAAATTATGTCTTAGAGGAGGACAGTCTCCCCAAAGCCCTCAGGGCAAGGGTTGTAAGTTATGCCCTGGGAGCATGTGAGGTTTTTTTTATAGAAAACTTTGTCGTAGAAACTTCAGAAGGGACTCCTTTGATTGGAAATTCAAAGGAATAGTGCGCTTTTTAATAGTCGAAAATGATTGGATGGCAACTACCCCCCCCCCCCTCTCACGTCCACCATTTCCCCAAACACATCCAATCAAAATTTTAAGATAGCCATTTCTTTTCAACGCAGTTGAAAGTTCTGGAAATTAGGTCTTTGAAGAGGACATCCCCCCCCCAGTCCTCAGGGCAAGGGTTGTAAGTTATGCCGGGGGGCATGAAAGGTTTTTATAGAAAGTGTTGTCGTAAAAACTTGGAAAAGGGCTCATTTGATTGGAAATTGAAAGGGTTAACATATAGAACGTAGACTTTTAATTATGATAAATTCAAAAACCTTGGCAAATACACATGAAACAATAATAGGTCTGTACGACAAACGCTCATATGGATCCTTCTCTTTTTCAAGGATCGATGAAATAAGACTTAAGCAAAGAGAATCCGGAACTACACCACTACAAAAAAGCATTTGGTAAAGCAATGAAAGATCACAATCAGAAGATAAATGGCACATACACCATCATAACTAGCCTGCCAAGTATATATACCGGTTAATATATAGGTTAGTGCCATTATTGGCTATCAGAAAAAATTGCCCAATTTTTTTTTATGCGCAACTTATCCAGAAGATAGTGCCAGATTTTCTCAGGTGATTTTTGTTTCTCCAGTCTTTGGGGTTGGGTTGGAGCTACCAGCTAAGTTTTAACAAGAAGGAGAGAGCAGCAGAGATGAGTCTAATGAAGTCAAATTATATCTGTGTTCTATGCTAAGTTTAATTGTGAAATAAGCAATGACAGATGTATTCACCTGCTTCAATCTTGTATAAGCTTTTTTATATTTTTGTACAAATGTAATATGAAAAAGACAGTAGTCCACCGGAAGCATATCATTAGTTGCAGAGTTCATGCCTTAATGGACTCCCACGAGACTTAACCAGCCTGTAATATAAAAATAACCGTTTTGGTTCTGTGAATTTTTGTAAGAGTAAAAATTAAGCACCCATAGCGAGTTTTTGACCGTTTTTTAAATCCACTGCGTGCTGTTTAAATTCCATAACTTGAAAGTTTACGAAGCTTGAGGAGAAAAAAACTCAGCGAGAGCGCTACAACGGTGTTTAAATAAATACTTTTCCGCCGGTTCCGCCGAACACTATCCGCCGGTTCTTTGGATGAAGCGGCATTACGTCACCCAACCAGTTTTATCAAATTGGCTAATTATTCTCTGTTTCTAACGGCATCACAGACAAATTTTTATCAAAAAAGCCCCTAGCACAACAAATCAAGTGACATTTCTGACCAGTCGTAGCTATTTTATGTGTCCCTGGTATTTGCTGCTGATTAAACATGTGGCCAGGTCACTGTTGTCGCCAAACTTGTCTGCACTAAGTTGCATGCACACCTGGTGCAGCGATATATGAAACGTGTCATGAGTTCAAGAGTGAACAACTTTTACCAAAACAACTAAAAAGAATACAATCAACCTTATATTTCTGTTTTATGAATATTCACTTGCGTGGGTGAGAAATTCAAGATTCAATCGATTAAAACTATGATATCCCGTCATGGGTGTAGCTAAGAGGGGAAGGGGGAGTCTTAAGGTGGGGAAGGGGAAATTTAAAGTGTTGGTGCCGCCTAAAGACACCCTGGAAACTTAAATCTTGTGTCCGCATTTGTCGGCATACTGGACAATTTTGTCGACACATTCTTTAAATCCTTCCTCCAAATTTAAGACCCTAGCTGCACCCCTGTATCTAGTATGCTTACCATGGATTCACTAGCAAGAAATCGCATCATGTAAATGTGAAGTAAAATAAAAATATAACATATATTTTTTGCATTATTTGGAATCCACAGTGAATTATTGAGGTTGCTATTTGGTGTGTAATAGACCAGAGAGCAACATGTGAGTATGTATATGGGCAGAGAGTGCAGGGTTTGTACTTTAGGTAAGGTTTCTTTCCAAAGGGGAATTTAACGGAAGTTATATCGGCCTTTGCTATTGTTTATATCATTATCGGACCCTATAAATCCATATTAGTTGGGCCCTAATAACAACCTTTTGATTTTTTCTTTTTAAGTTTTTATAGTACGTCTGTTAAATCTTTAATACTAACGGCAAAGGTCACCTTTCCCATTAGTAAGCAGTAGATCATTGAATTTACTTTCAAATTAGTCATACATTTTAGCATCATGTTCAGCAAACTGCCTCTTAAAATATGAATACCATTGTAACTCATTAACATTAGGTTTATTTTCACTATTTTTACTGTTTGATGTTGGCACAATGTATTATTATTTTTTTTTTTTTTTTGGTTTTAGACCAGGGCACTTCGTATCGAAGGAGTTGTCGTAAATACTTCAAAAAGGGATCATTCGATTGGAAGGGCTGTGGCCCTTTTTAATAGCCGAAAGTGATTTCAAGGCAATTAACACCCCTTCCACGCCCACCACTTCCCAAAACACGTCCATTCAAAATTTTGAGATAACCATTTTGTTCAACGTAGTTTAAAATTCGTAAATTGTGTCTTTGAGGAAGACACAGCCCTCAGGGCAATGGTTGTAATTTATGCCCTGGGGGCAAATAAAGTTCTTGTAGAAAGCGTTGTCGTCGAAACTTTAGAAAGGACTCATTCGATTGGAAATTCCAAGGGCTAGTGCCCTTTTTAATAGTCGAAAGTGATTGGAGGGCAACTAATCCCCCTCTCACGCCCACCATTTACCCAACTACATCCAATAAAAATTTTTGGATAGCCATTTTTTTTTTCAACGTAGTTGAAAGTTCTGGAAATTAGGTTTTAGAAGATGACAACCCCCCTCACTGCCCTCAGGGCAAGGGTTGTAAGTTATGCACTGGGGGCATATAAGGTTTTTATAGAAAGTGTTGTCGTAAAAACTTCATAAAGGGCTCTGGAAATTATTTCTTTGAGGATGACAAACCCCCACACCCCTCAGGGCAAGGGTTGTAAGTTATGCCCTGGGGGCATATAAGGTTTTTATAGCTATTGTTTTCGTAGAAACTTCAAAAAGGGCTCACTCAATTAGAAATTGAAAGGGCTAATATTCTTTCCAATAGTATAAAGTAATTGGAGGGCAACTAACCCCCCTCTCACGCCCACCATTTCCTCAAATACATCCAATCAAAATGTTGAGATAGCCATTTTGTTCGACGTTATTGAAAGTTCTGTATATTAGGCCTTTGAGGATGACAACCCCCCCCCACGGCCCTCAGAATAAGGGTTGTAAGTTATGCCCTAGGGGTATATAAGGTTTTTATAGAATGGGTTGTCATAGAAACTTCAATAAGGGCTAATTCGATTGGAAATTGAAAGGACGGGACCAATTTTTAAAAGTAGAAAGTGATTGGAGGGCAACTAATCCCCCCCCCTCACGCCCACCATTTTTCCACACAAATCCAATCAAAATTTTTAGGATAGACATTTTGTTCAACGTAGTTTAAAGCTCTGGAAATTAGGTCTTTGAGGATGACAAACCCCCCACCCAAAACCCTCAGGGCAAGGCTTGTAAGTTATACCTTAGAGGCATATAAGGCTCTTATAGAAAGTGTTGTCGTAGAAACTGCAAAAGGGCTCATTTGATTGGAAATTGAAAGTGCTAGAGTCCTTTCTAATAGTTGAAAGTAATGGGAGGGCAACTAACCTCACTCTCACGCCCACCAGATCCCAAAACACATCGAATCAAAATTTTGAGGTAGCCATTTTGTTCAACGCCGTTGAAAGTTCTGGAAATTATGTCTTTCAGGATTAAAAACCCTCCCATATCCCTCAGGACAAGGGTTGTAAGTTATGCCTTGGGGCCATATAAGGTTTTTATAGATAGCGCTGTCATAGAAACTTCAAAAAGGGCCGATTTAATTGGAAATTGAGAAGGATAGTGCCCCTTTTAAAAGTCAAAATTGATTGGAGGGCAACTAACGCCCACCATTTCCCAAACACATTCAATCAAAATTTTGAGCTAGCCATTTTTTTCAATGTAGTTGAACTTCTGGAAATCAGGTCTTTGAGGAGGATAACCCCCCTACAAACCCGAGGGTAAGAGTTGTAAGTTATGCCCTGGGAGAATATAAGGTTTTTTTGAATACGTTGCTGTAGAGACTTCAAAAAGGGCTCATGCAATTGGAAATTGAAAGGGCCAGTGCCCTTTCTAATAGTCGAAAGAGACTGAAGGGCAACTAACCCCCTCTCACGCCCACCATGTCCCCAAACACATCCAATCAAAATTTTGACACAGCCATTTTGTTCAACGTAGTTTAAAGTTCTGGAAATTAGGTCTTTGAGGATGACAACCCCCCTCCCCCAAAAACCCACAGGTTGCAAGATAAGCCCTGGGGGCATATAAGGTTTTTATAGAAAATGTTGTTGTAGAAACTTAAAAAAGGACTAATTCGATTGGAAATTGAAAGGGCTAATGCCCTTTCAATAGGTAAAAATGATTGGAGGGCAACTAGCCCCCCATTACTTTAAAATAAAGTTTATTTTAAAATAAACTCTACCGCTCTATTCACTTGAAACTTCAGTTTTTAAAGCACATACTAAAAATCATGAAATCATAGGCAGCGCAATAGCGCTGCCAAAGTAAAGAACAATGTTGGTACAATGTATTATTTATTTTATTTTTTTTTGTTTTGAGACCAGGGCACTTAGTATCGAAGGAGTTGTCGTAGAAACTTTGAAAAGGGCTCATTCGATTGGAAATTGGAAAGGGTTTGTGCCCTTTTTAATAGCCAAAAGTGATTGCAAGACAACTAACATCTCTTCCACGCCCACCATTTCCCCAAATACATCCAATCAAAATTTCTAGATAGTCATTTTGTTCAACGTAGCTTAAAGATCTGGAAATTATGTCTTTGAGGAGGACACTCCCCCCACAGCCCTAAGGGCAAGGGTTGTAAGTTGTGCCCTAGGGGTATATAAGGTTTTTATAGAAAGCGTTGTCGTAGAAACTTCAGAAAGGGCTTTATTGACTGGATATTCAAAGGGCTAGTGCCCTTTTTAATAGTCGAAAGTGATTGAAGTGTGGTAAAGCTTTCTAATTTAGTTAATTATGAATTTAGTAAAAATATATTAAGACGCAAATACATCGTATAGAAATACCACTTTTTATTAAGATAAGAAATATATCCTGCCAAGTTTCTGCTTAACGGGAAATGTAGACAATCCCTCTGCTGCCACCCGTTCTGGTAATGTAATTCTTATGGTATCTAAGTGGTGTAGTCGTAGATGCCTTTATTTCTCCATTTATAGGGGAGGTAAACTCTGGCCCTAAGGTAATTAAACTTTGGTAGTGTGCCTTAGGCTATGACCGAACTAATGAGGCGTACCAGCTGGGTATGTTCGAGGGGCTAAAGGTAGATCGTAGAGAGGTTGGCTATAATGTGATACTTTTATTCAATTAACATATAATAATACTAGATATATATTTTCTACTGGGACGGGCTGTCCCAAGTAGACCACAAGTCTCGGAAAACTACAATAATATATAATAGGATACTTAGACACTTACAATGATCCGACAAGATTCCAAGGTATTTCTAAAAACAACGGACCAGAGGTCAGTCCGGCATAAAGTTAGTATCAGTCTCCCCCTTCCCATAAAATGTATCTTTTATACATTTTTATCAACCACACCTTCCTTTAACCAACCGACGCAATAGCTAGGAAGTGGTGATTTCTCAATTTCCCGTTAAGCAGAAACTTGGGAGGATATATCCCTTATCTTAATAAAAAGTGGTATTTCTAAACTTTGTATTTGCGTCTTAATATATGTTTACTAAATTCATAATTAACTAAATTAGAACGCTTTACCACAAATTTCTTCAAACACATTCAATCAAAATTCTGATAAGGCCATTTTGTACAATGTAGTTGAAAGTTCTGAAAATTATGTGTTTGAGGATGACAACAACCCCAAAACCCTCAGGACAAGGGTTGTAGGTTATGCCTTGGGGCATAGGGTTTTATAGACAGTATTATCTTAGAAACTTCAAAAATGGCTCATTCAATTGGAAATTGAAAAGGCTAGTGCCCTTTTTAATAGTCGAAAGTAATTGGAGGGCAACTAACCCCCCCTCTCACGCCCACCATGTCCTCAAACACATCCAATCAAAATTTTGAGATAGTCCTTTTGTTCAACGTAATTCAAAGCTCAGGCAATTATGTTTTTGAGGATGACAACCCCCCATAGCCCTGAGGGTAAGGGTTGTCAGTTATGTCCCGGGGATACATAAGGTTTTATAGAAAGGGTTGTCGTAGAAACTTCAAAAAGGGCCCATTCGATTGGAAATTAAAAGGGCTATTGCACTTTTTAATAGTAGAAGGTGATTGGAGTGCAACCAACCCCCCACTCACGCCCGCCATTTCCCCAAACACATCCAATCAAAATTTTGAGATAGGCATTTTTTTCAACGTAGTTTAAAGTTTTGGTCTTTGAGGATGACAACCCCCTCCCCCCCCACAACCCTCAGGGCAAGGGTTTTAAGTTATACCCTTGGGGAATATAAGTTTTTATAGAAAATGCTGTCGTAGAAACTTCATTTGAGTAGAAATTGAAAGGGCTAGTGTCCTTTTTAATAGTCGAAAGTGATTGGAGGGCAACTAACCTCCCTCTCACGCCCACCTTTTCCCGAAACACATCCCAGCAAAATTTTGAGATAGCCATTTTGTTCAACATAGTTGAAAGTTCTGGAAATTATGTCTTTGAGGGTGACCAACCCTCCACAACCCCCAGGGAAGGGTTGTAAGTTATGCTCTAGGACCATACAAGGTTTTTTTTAGTAAACATTGTCGTAAAAACCTCACAAAGGGCTCACTCAAATGGGAATTGATGGGCGCTCTTACGCCCACCAGTTCCCCAAACTTATCCAATTAAAATTTTGAGAAAGCCATTTTTTCATCTTAGTTGAAATTTCTGGAAATTAGGTCTTTGAGAATGACAACCCCCCACAGATCTCAGGGTAAGGGTTTTAAATTATAACCTGGGGCCATATAAGGTTTTTATAGAATGCTTTCTGTAGAAACTTCAAAAATGGGCTCATTCGATTGGAAATCGGAACCTCAATTGGAAACCTCAAATGTAAAGAGAGGAAAAGACGTAAATAAATGTGATTCTTATAGGCCTATTACTGTCGCCTGCAATATTAGCAAACTTTTTGAATATGTGCTTCTTCCTTATATTATTGATTTTGTGAATTATGATGCTAATCAGTTTGGATTTAGAAAGGGGATTTCTTGTCATTAGGCACATCGGGTGCTTGCTCTCCTTTTTAAGGATGCACAAACGAATGGTCAATCATTACATATATGTGCTTTAGACATATCTAAAGCTTTCGACAGTGTTGTGCACCCTCAGGCTTTTTATTCTTTACATCAGCTTGGTATAAACCCCATCGATTATTTCTCTGCTACGTTTTTGGTATTCGAATTCATATGTTAGAATGAAATCGAATGGATGTGTTTTTGGAAATATTGCTGTTAAAAGCGGGGTTAGGCAAGGAGGAGTTCTTTCGCCTTATATTTTTAATGCTTGTATTTCGAGTGTGATTAATAAGATTCCCTCCAGTTGTTTTTTTGGTTTTTCGGAAGTGTCTTATTTAGCATATGCTGATGACCTCCTCCTGATTAGTCGTTCCAAAAGGAGGCTTGAATGGAATGTTAGCATGGTGGGATCTATGCTTAGTGAAATAGGCCTATCATTAAATACTTTGAAATGTGAATATTTACTCTTTAACGCTGTTAATCCCCCTGCTACTTCCCTTGCTTGCAATACCTTTACGGTACCTAGGGTCCCTGTTATTAAATGGCTTGGTATTTCCATTTGTGAATCCGTAGGAAGTATCCGACGTAAATTTATTTGTGATTCGAAGGATAAGCTTAAAGCTGGTTATGGGAAAATTGTTGCAAACCGTGGACGTTTTAATAGGCATGGTCTTGCTAAACTCTACTGTAGTTTCTGTGACCATGCGATTTTATCCGCTTCTGGGCTGTATCCGCTTTTTACTAAGCATGATCTGAAACAAATGAAGGTTAATTATTTTAGATATTGTAAGTTCCTATTATATTTGCCGCTTGCTGTGCGCAATAGGCGCCTTGTTGGTCGTTATGGTGCAACAGAAATTCTGTCCTCGCTTGAAATGGTGCAAGCGAAGATCAGTCAGGATGCTAGTTTTCGGTTGGGCCCACATCACAGTCTTATCCGTTTTTTTTATTAGTGTTTATATTTGTGGTTAGATTGTCGCTGTTCTTTTTCTTTTTTGTGTTTGTATTACTCCACTATTTTACATTTATTGTACAGTGGGTTATAAATAAAATAAATAAATATAAATAAAAAAATATAAATAAATCGAAGGGGCTAGTGCCCTTTTTAATAGTGGAAAATGATTGATGGGCAACTAACCCCCCTCTCACGCCCATTATTTCCCCAAACACATCCATTCAAAATTCTAAGATAGCCAGTAAACGACAGAGCATTCGCACGGGATTCTGACTAATGGACAATTCTTCTGGGCTTGGTATGTTTTGACGGGCGTCTTTGGGCTGAAAAACCTCTTCCTAGCTAATTTATCTATTATGGGCTCCCTCCCCGTAGTAGTATAATATTCAGAGGCATGAATATATAATGAGTCGGAGGTAATGGGCTTGAGATTGTCTGTGCAGGATTTCGACTCTTGTTGATAGAAGAGCATCGCCAAGTGCTGAAAACCATGTTGTGACCAAGATGGGCCCAGGATTGCACAAAGCCTCCATTCATGGAGGTCCCAGGGACTTCTTGCTGACCGGTTCTAAGCCAGCTTAAGCAATTCGGTGTACACTTGAGAAGATATGTGATCCCCGTCCTGCACTGGTATCCGGGATCATTGTTTTTCCTGAGGCGAAAATATTTTTTCAAGGATTTAAAGAACATGACAATTGGAACTTCGAATGTTACGACGTTAAGAAATGACTACCGTATCAATATTTTGACTGACGAATTCAGACGATTCAAACTGGATTTATTAGGGGTTTCAGAAACTAATATCCCAGGGGTAGGAAGCATGAAATTAGGTGATATAGAATTTGTTTACTCAGGCAGGAAGGATGGGGTACATAGACAGGAAGTAGGGCTCATGATGAATAAGGAAGGTGCTAAGTCTTGTTTAGGCTGGGAAGGTATTAATAATAGAACACAAATTGCTTATTTTATGACTAAAAATTTAGAGTATCAGTTATAGTAGTATACTCCCCTGTAGAACCAACTAATGGAGATACTAGTGACTCAGATGGATTTTACTTACAGTTACAGGAGCAAATAGACAGGGTCCCAGGTAGAATTATGATGTTTTTACTGGGAGATTTTAACGCCCAGGTCGGTAGAAATGGGGATAGATGGTATCCTATCCTAGGTAAATTTGATGTAGGAAAAGAGACCATTAATGGATACAGACAGTTGCAATTTTGTAGGTATAGCAATCTAGTTATAACCAATACGGTGTTTGGTCATAAAATTGCTCAAAAGTTAACATTGTATTCACGTGATGGAAAGACAGCAAGTATTATTGATTATGCTATAGTAAACCGAAGACTGGCAGGATTAATACAAGATACTATGGTATATAGGAGTGCCGTTATTGATGTTAAAAGTAAAGACCACCTTCTAGTAGTGTCAAGGGTTAATTTAAAGATGAAATATCGGAAGGGTACTTACCTCCCGGGAAGTTATGATGTTGGTAGACTCCAGGATGAGAATTTGAGAGAAACTTTCCAGGAGCAGTTGAATACTAAACTTCAGAGTTTAAAATTCAATAATGTGGAAGATGGTTGGAATAATTTTAGAAAAATAATTTGTGAAGTTGCTGAAGGTGCCTTAGGGAAGAAAGCTAGAACTGCAGCTAAGAATATAAGTAAAAAAACCATATGTTTAATAGAAAGGAGAAAGGACTTGTACAGATATTATTTGAGTGATAGATGATATGAAAACAAAAGGAACATAAAGAAAGTGGAGAAAGCATTAAAATATGAACTAAGAAGGTGTCAAATGGAGGTCATGGATAAGATTAACGAGGATCTGGAAGATGCAACTAGATGGCATAATAGTAAAATATTGTACTGGCATGTTAACAAATTGAGGGGAGTAGTCAATCCGGACTTGGCCCAGTTAAAGATAGCAATAGGGCCGATATTAGCGACAAGGAAAAAACTAAAGAGAGATGGGCCGAACATTTTGAGAATTTGCTTAACCGAGATAGAGTTGCATGAAAAGATATAGTTGAAAATGAAAAAGTTTCGGATACCATGGATGTGAAACAAGATTTGTTTTGTAAGGAGGAATTAGCGACAGTACTAAAAGGATTACAAAATAATAAGGCTCCAGGTGCTGATAGGGTGGTAAATGAGTTTCTTACGGTGGCTCTGAGGTTAGAAATAAGTTACTGAAGATTATGAATATGATTTTTGAAAAAGGGGAAGTACCTAAAGATTTTAGGAAAACATTAATTAAGCCACTTTATAAGAAAGGTGATAAAAATGAGTGTGGTAATTATCGAGGCATTAGTCTGGACTCTGTAGGTAGTAAATTACTTAGTAATATGATACTTTTTAGACTGAGAGATGCCGTAGACAAGGTTTTAAGAGAAGAACAGTGCGGTTTTAGAAAAGGTAGAGGATGTGTCGACCAAATTTACATTCTTAGGCTAATAATTGAGAAGTGCATGAGTTTTCAAACACCTTTGGTCCTCAGTTTTATAGATTATCAGCAAGCGTTCGATTCTGTTGATAGAAGAGCTTTAGTTAAGGTTTTATCCTTGTATGGTATACCAGACAAATACATTAAATTGATTATTGCTATGTATAAGAATAACACTGCTGCGGATAAGGTAGGAAATGAGGTTAGCAGCTGGTTTTGTATTAAATCAGGAGTTAAGCAGGGTTATGTTTTATCCCCCTTTATATGGATTATTTTGATGGACTTTGTCTTAAGGAATACAGGAAAAACAATGGGAGACCACGGAATCAAATGGGGAGGGAAAGGTTTCCTGGATGAAAGATGATGATTTCATCATCAGAACATCAGAATTATGCTGATGATTTAATCATCCTAGATGAAAGAGTGAGCAAAATAAATGAAGTTTTAGAAGTTTTGCGATTTCAGGGTGCTAGAATAGGTTTGAAAATTAATGTTAAGAAGACTAAGTCACTAAGGCTAGGAATAAGTGAAGATGAAAAGGTGATGTTGGGTAATGAAAAGATTGATCAGGTGGGCAGCTTTACTTACCTTGGTAGTATTATTAGTAAAAATGGTGGGAGCAGTGAAGATGTTAAAAGTAGAATAGCCAAGCCTGAGG
>JAQQPU010017208.1:0-14031 GCA_029168905.1 Artemia sp. Kazakhstan ARC1039 | reverse complement strand
GCAAACCAGTCATGTAAACCAGCTATTTTTCTGTGGCATGTACCCAATTTGCTGGTAGCCAATGCATTGAGGTACACACCTCAATGCATCGGGTACCCCCCATACCAGGTAGGGATTAATTGTTTTATGTACAACCATCAACATATTATGTACTCCTTCACCACTGTAGTAGTATACCACAGGATCTGTACCTCAGAATTTGATACCTACATCTAACCAAGTGTACTACTCCATATATAGCATAGCAGGACCTACTCCATATATAGCGTAGCAGGATCCATGCCATGTTTAATGTAATACTGATTGTGGGGTGTAGCACTCAAATTCTTAGGTACAGATCCTGTGGTGTACTACAGCAGGGGTGAAGTAGCTCATTATGTTGATGGTAGTACATAAAACAATTAATATCCCCAACTGCCCCATAACAATTTTCACTTTTGCATGTATTCTGAGAAAACCAATGACCAATTTGCTTCTTCCTTTGAGCATATTTAAACTGAAGTGATGCAAAGAAAACCTCAAATATAAATAAACGTGTTTTCTCAGAATAGGCCTAGACAAAAAGTGAAAATGGGTATGGGGGTACCCAATATATTGGGGGCAGTACCCAATACATTGGGGGCAGTACCCAATGTATTGGGGTGTGTACCCAGTCGGCTAGGCTGTGTACCCAATCTGTTTGTACAGAGATACAAACCACAGAAAATAGCTAGAGTGTACATGACAACTCCTGGACGATTCACATGAACTAAACAGTTAAACATGATCTGTAGATGTTACAGACATGCCTGTTATGAGTTTGATTCCTGGCGTTATTCTATACTAATAAGTAACAGCTAATATAATGTACTTTCAGCTGTAGTTCGACCCAATGACTTAATGGCTAGGCCTAATGCTTTTTATGCTGTTGTTACGAAGCCACGTGTCTCTTAGGATTTGAAAACTTCACCGCAGTGCCGCGGTTAGATTCGTATTTTGACCATAGAGTTAAAACGTGATTTTGACCTTTCGTGAGAATTCGTTCCTTCAAAAATCGGATGAATTGCCAAAAAATATAAATTCTTCCCGAAAAAGTAAATCACGCCAAGAAATAAGCTAGCTCAAAATAAAAATAGCCAAGTTTTAAGCCAAAAGCCAGTCCCAAAAATTTTCACGCCAGTCGCCAACAAAATAAGCCAGTTTGGCGTAAAATAAGCCAATCTGGCCACACTGCTTACACTGGAATTATAGCACCGTTTGAATGAACTATCGCCTCTTAGTCTGATTCCTTATCGCAATTCCTTCATCGCAGAGAAGCTAGTGCTTATAGCTCCGAGGGTTAAATAGTGAGAAAAATTTCTTGACATCTTGTTTGATTACAGGAGGCGATTGCACGTTTGATGATAAAATAATGATATAAGCTTGCCGGAGAAATGGATAGCCATTTAACAAGAAATGAAAAAAGGAATGGGTATTGCAAATAACTTAAAAGCGTGAATATTTTGGAACTAACTATATTGGCACTTTAAAAAAAGAAGAAAAGAAATTTCGGGGGGGGGGCGGGCCCCTCCGGTGAGCTGGATACGCTACTGTCTCACTATGCCGCGGAAACCTGTTCATCAATACCGGCTTTGAAGTTTTGATGCAGTCTTTTTTTCATGTGTTCTGTATTTCAGAAGAGTACCATCAAAACATATATTTCGCAAACAGTGTTTGATTTCCAGTAAGATTGATTAATAATTATTTTTTAAGTTGGTGGTTACAAACTTGAAGCTAATATTGAGAATCTGAGTTAAGTAAGGATTTCCAATGTGTGATATGGATCGATGCACCCGACAGACTAACCCCTCCAACTTTGCATACATACACAGACATGTTGTACAATTTGCAACCGATGATCATAATTAGGGATTATTTGGGCAATAGTCAGAACGATTTAATTTTAATCATTCAAAATAATACTAAAATTTTGAGTGAAGTATGAATGTCCTAAATAAATAAATAGATAAAAAACCATCAAACTATTGATTTTGCATCGTTGGCAAAGTACAACTCTTTCACTTGGGCGGATATGTAGCCTAGTCTCTACTTTCAAAACATAAGTTTTGTGTACTGTAATTTTCCCTAATCTAAGCATGCAATACATATTACAGATAATTTACCTTTGATACCGTCACAGTGAGCAAGTCCAAACAAGAGAAGAAGGCGAAGAACCACGTTGATACTGCTATGTCCATCCACACTCCACCTAGAAAATTGTTGTCAGTCAGTCTCTTGCCAGAACTTGAAAATACAGTGAATGTGAATGGTTGTTTTTTTTTTTTCAAAACTGATGCTCTTGACAAAAAACTGCACACAGGGCAAAGGGATGGAAGGGGGATTCACCCCTCTAAGATAGGTCTAATGACTTTTTCTTTTTCAATCATCATCGCTCCAAGAAAATGTCCCGATCCTCCTCCTGAAAAGTCAGACCAGTCTGCACCAGGGAGGTTTTATTTCCCAAGACTATCCTATTAGGATAGTCCATAGCACAAACATAAAAAATATCTACTCTAGATGTCAGATATATTTTGTATCAAATTTTTTACCACTGGCTGAACAAACTTTTTCCGCAAAAATTAGCAAAATTTCTACACAAGAAAATTCGAAACAAAAATTTGCTCAAAATAAATACAAAAATTAACACATCACAACTACCTTTTAAAGAAGTGAAGATAATGAAAAAGCACAAAATCATAACATCAATATAGGAAAACAGACCTTTTGATCCGCACCAATCCCGCCCCCCCCCCCCCCGCCCACAAATAAATATTAAAGTTCGTACAAATTTACCCTTTCTTACCATTTTAGAGCCCCCACCCCACAAAAAAAATGATTCCTGCATACTTTCGTGATTTTCAGCACGTAGCCTAGCTGCAAATTCACGGGCCATGAGTTTTCGACACCTTTGAAGGGAGTAACAAGAAAATAAATATAAATCAATACTTGCAAAAGTAATTTTATTGTCATTAATTCAATTTATTACGATAACAATCGGAGGTCAGTTGTAAATTTAGAGTACAAAAGACAGGGACAATGAATTTAAATTCATTCAATAAAATCTAGCACAATCACATATATCTTTTAAATTAGGGCAAACCGCGAATATCATTTCTGATGAAAAAAAAAACTCCATATGTAGTTGTGAAGTTTTTGGTAATAGCGAGCACCAAATTTAAGAAAAGAAGAAAAATGAACGAAAAATCAGCTTAAATAAACTAAGCACATAACAGCAAATGGCTTAAGAAATCTTAGCTTTCCTTGGAAGGTTTAGTTGTCTTGGGGAATTAACAAAATGTCAATGTTTCTATTTTCATGGACACACAATCTGTGAAACTAATTAATTGGTTTTGCTAACTCAGTTTGAGATTCAATGTGGCAACACTGACGCGAATCTGGTACCGCCATAAAAAGTTTATAGTTTGGAAATAACCAAAGAAAAAACCGTAAAAAATCACAGTTTTCAACATTTAAACAGATCTAAGATGTCTCAAGTTATAATGGAGCAAAGGCGGTTTTGTTTTGATGTCCATGGTACTTTAAAGTTTTAACCAGATTACTAAAACTATAAATGATGTGATCTCTATTACTTATTTTTAAAATTTTGTCCACAGGATAATTTGTTTCAGACCCGAATTGGCCGCCAACAGCAGTCATTCTATTTACATCAGTTTAACAGTTTTCTCAAACTAAACATGTATATATTTACGAAACCTTATCAAGTCACAGCAAGATCTAGGGGAGGGGCTTTGGGATATAACACCCCCCCCCCAAAAAAAAAAAATGTCCGACTCGTAAAAACGTAACAAAAATACATATAAACAAATTTGTGAGTGTTGTTAAAGTTATTCTTTGTAAACTCCTTACAAAAATACCCCCTTCCCTGTGTATAAATCCTGGATACACCCTTGAGCCACGTGTGATTTTGGTCTGATTTCTTTGGTATTCAGACTTCGTATGCACAAATCGATGTCGTTCATACAGCTAACGATAAGGACGGATAAACGAATTCACCCATGAGAAAACCTCATCCATGCTTCACTATTAGAAAAAAGGTTATTGGGAATGTTCTCCAAAAGCAAGCCCAAATCAAGCTCCAAAATAATGACTACATTTACTGGTCAGTAGCACAAAGATAAAAATTTCGAGTTATTTCGACAATATTCATGATCGTGATGGAGCCGTTTCTACGGCTAAATCTAATTTTGCTTGAGATTTAATTCTCGGATTTAAGCATTTTTTGTACTGCTTAAAGCTACTTTGAATAGTCAACAGTGTCAGTTCACTAAAATTCAACTGAATTGCCCTTTTTCTTGCAAATGGAATTGTATTGGTAAAGAGAAAAACCATGCAGCTTAACCTGGAACAAAGGTACCTAAGAACCAGTGGGTTCAATTTGGGAGGAGAGCAGGAGTAGAACCCACCTAATATCTCCCACGATGACACCACTGTTGCCATCTACAATTACGTCTAACGCTGACAGTACATAATTTATGCATGTTTTTATGGTTTTTGTCACTGAGAATGAAAAAACAGGATTTTTCTCACTTTTATGTATTTTCATGGTCGATTTATTTGTTGTTGTTCGTCCAGGTGTAATGACACTGGGGGTGATCTACATAATCGATGGGGGAATGTATTGATCCAGAACTCGACTAGGACAAGTACAAACAGTACATAATTTATGCATGTTTTTATAGTTTTTGTCACTGAGAATAAAAAAACAGGATTTTTCTCACTTTGATGTATTTTCATGGTTTATTAATGTCTAATGGATGATGTCAAGGTAGATTTATTTGTTTTTGTTGTTTGGCCAGGTGTAATGACACGAGGGGTGATTTACATAATCACTAGGGGGAATGTTTTGATCTAGGGGAGAGAATTTCCGGGAACTTGATTTACATAATCGGTGGGGTCCGGGACGTAGATAATTTATGCTTGCTTTTATGGTTTTTGTCACTGCGACTGAAAAAACAGGATTTTTCTCACTTTGATGTATTTTCATGGTTTATTAATGTCTAATGGGGTCAAGGTCGATTTATTTGTTGTTTGTTTGGCCAGGTGTAATGACTCCTGGGGGGAAGTTTGCACATGCACATTGACGGTGGGAAGATACGTATTGATCTAGGACTCGAGGGGGAAGTGAATTTAAGAGAACTTAATTTACATAATCGATGGGGGAATGTTTTGATCCAGGACTCGACTAGGACAAGTACAAACAGTACATAATTCATGCATGTTTTATGGTTTTTGTCACTGAGAATAAAAAAAACAGGATTTTTCTCACTTTGATGTATTTTCATGGTTTATTAATGTCTAATGGGGTCAAGGTCGATTGATTTGTTGTTGTTTGGCCAGGTGTAATGACAATGGGGTGATTTACATAATCGCTAGGGGAATGTATTGATCTATGGGAGAGAATTTCCGAGAACTTGATTTACATCATCGATGGGGAGAATGTTTTGATCCGATAACGGGAAACAGGATCACGTGTCTCCTTCTAAGCCAATCAGGGAGCCGGAAATATTAGCGGGAGAGGATTGCAGAGAATATAAGGAAAGGATTTTTGCTATAGTTTTTATTAGTGTGTGAATAAAATTCAAGGAGTGAGAACAGTTTGACTTTACTCATTAGGATATATTTGTGCTGATGATAAGTGGAATGTTTACACTATTAGAAGTTGATAGTGGTGTTGGTAGCAATGACAAAAGAGCCCCAAACATTGCGTTGGAAATCACAAGAGGCTCACGGCTTTGTCTGGAGTGGGATGAAGTATATGCAAGTTATGTGATATCCTTGAGCAAATTTAAAATGGAGGATCAATTATGCTTTGCTGCAAAAGTAGATATAGCGCATGTGAATAGACTTCAAAGTGCGTTAAGTGCATTAGTGAAGCATATTGAAGACAATAAGCTATATCGCTAATTTTACAGTTGTGGCATTATTGTTGTAATTATACAATAAAATTGTTCCGAAATCGAAAATGTTCCCTTTCTTTTTGTTAGATTAAGTAGAACGAATCATGGTCAGGTTAGGTTAGGTTAGAAAAAAAGTCAAATAACTGTTCAAACGTGAATTTATGTAAACTTACTTCTATTGTTATATTTGTTAGAATGGCAGAAAATTTTTTCCGCAATGGATATTTTTCAGGTCAAAGTAAAGAGCTGCTACATTAAATCAATGATGAGCTGAAATAAAGTAGAATAATTGTTTAAACGTAAATTTCTGTAAACTTACTTCCATTGCTATATTTGTTAGAGTGACGGAAACCTTTTTTCCACAAAGAATTTTTTCAGGTGAAAGTAGAGAGCTACTACATTAAATCAAAGATGAGCGAAAATAAAGTCAGATAACTGTTTAAGCGTAAATTTTCAGTAAACTTACTTCTATTTTATATTTGATAGGGTGGTAGAAACTTTTTTCCACGATTGACATTTTTCAAGTGAAAGTAAAGAGCTGCTTCATTAAATCAAAGATGAGCAGAAATAAAGTCGGATAACTCTTCAAGCGTAAATTTTCAGAAAACTTACTTCTATTGTTGATACTCTTATGCCGCAATTCACTTGAAAACCCCATGTACTAAACAGACACACTCTTTTTGGCTAAAATAAATGTCTGTTGTCAGTTTTTTCACTCCATTAGCAGTACCTTTAATGGGATTGGCTCAAAGTTACCTAAAGTAGATTTTTATTCTTTAAATGTGAGGGGAAGGGAAAATTTATTAATTACATATACATAAGATGGGACAATACAGATTCGATATACTTTTGAATTTTAATATTAAATATAAGTTTCAAAAATTATGCTCTTGTTAGGTTAATGTATTTCACTTCCTTGACGAAAATAACATCTTTATTAATATCTTCGGTAAAAGTTACGACTCGATCCATCTCGACAGATACACTGTTGGTCTTCTTTTCTTCTTGAATTGCAGTGGTTCTTAACACAACAGTCCTTTCCGACTCTAATGGGTCCAAGCGTGATTTCAAGCCACGTCGAATAGCTGGGATATCAGCCAAGGTGACAATAAGCAGTTCTTTACTCTTAAATTAAGGATTATGGATAAGTCAAAGAATTCAAAGAATCCATATTTGAGAAAAAAAAACAATTCACAAATCGTAGGTTAAATAATTGGAATGTCAAACGAACAAAAATTACAAACAAGAATATTGTGTACGAAAATTTGCTCGCTTTCATTTCAAATTTGATATTGTCAAGGATTGAAAAAAGATACAAAATAGTTGCCTCACTCCTTTATAAACAATTTTAAAGGTCTTTTCTCATTCTTGTGAAAACTTCGGAAATGCTGCTTAACTTAGTATTTTAATTATTTCATTTTTCCTTACCGAAGATAAATCCTTTCGGTTGCGGAATTGAAATATGATGCAATTCGAACGCTAAAGTATTTTACAAAATTTATCGTGATATAATCTGATTTTTCAACAATTTTACACACCATACAGTCTCAACTTGAATATTTAACTGGTAAAAAGCGAATGGTATCCAATTAGTTGTTATAGCATTCCATAAAATTAGTTTCGATACCTTTTTTTTTCCTTAAAAATTTATATGGGATACTTGAAATGTCCTTGGCAGATGGGGGATTTGACTTCTCCTCTATAAGTAGCTATCACTACCTTATCTCTTTCGAATACCCATAAAATCGTAAGGTTTTAAAGAGGTAAAAGGAAAATATAACCAAGAACTACGTTTTCTATACAATTACATCTCCACTAACAGGGGAATCCTAAACTGGACTTTTTTCTAACCAAAGTTTCACATTTGAGTCAATTAAATTTATTTTCCATACTTCTCTTACAAAAACAAGAATTTACGGTCAAACACATTTATTAGTTCAGATTTTACGGAAATAGTTTATTATCGAACCAAAATTGGACTTTTTTTTCTAACCAAAGTTTCACATTTGAGTGAAAGAAATGTATTTTCAATAATTTTCTTCCTAGAGTTTACGGTCAAAAACTTTTATTAGTTCAGATTTTGCGGAAATAGTTTATTTTCGAACCAAAACTAGACTTTTTTCTAACCAAAGTTTCACATTTGAGCCAGAGAAATGTATTTTCCTTAATTTTCTTACAAAAAACTAGAGTTTACGGTCAAAAACATCTTACCGTAACATAATTTGTCCTCTAAAGTCGATTCTGATGTGATTTTGAGTTTGGCGGAACGGAGATTTCAAAAACACCTTCCCGTAACATAATTTGTCCTCTGAAGTCGATTCTGATGTTTATAGCACTCTATCTATTAGTGTGTTAGAAATATTCAAAAAGCTTCTAAAGTAAAACTTTGGAAAATTTTGAGTTTAGGGGGAAGGGGAATTTCAAAAACATCTTCCCATGACATAATTTGTCCTCTAAAGTTGATTCTGGTGTTTATAGCACTCTATCTATTAACGCTTTAGAAATATTTAAAAAGCTTCTAAAGTAAAACATTGGAAAATTTTGAGTTTGGGGGGAGGGGGATTTCAAAAACATCTTCCGATAATATAAATTGTCCTCTGAAGTCGATTCTGATGTTTATAGCACTCTATCTATCAACGCTTTAGAAATATTGAAAAAGCTTCTAAAGTAAAATATTGAAAAATTTTGAGTTTGGGGGAAGGGGGATTTCAAAAACATCTTCCCATGACATAATTTGTCCTCTGAAGTCGATTCTGATGTTTGTAGGGCTCTATCTATTAACGCTTTAGAAATATTTAAAAAGCTTCTAAAGTAAAATATTGGAAAATTTTGAGTTTGGGGGAAGGGGGATTTCAAAACATCTTCCCATGACATAAATTGTCCTCTAAAGTCGATTCTGATGATTGTAGCGCTCTATTTCTTAGCGCTTTAGAAATATTTGAAAAACCTTCTAAAGTAAAATTTTGGAAAATTTTGAGTTTGGGGGATTTTAAAAACATCTTTCCATAATAAAATTTGTCCTCTGAAGTTGATTCTGGTGTTTATAGCACTCTATCTATTAGCACTTTACATATATTTAAAAAAGCTTCTAAAGTACGATTTTGGGATTTTTTTTTGTAATTTTACCGGAAATCTAAAGCCACTGAAATTTTCCCTGAAGATTTCCACTGAAATTCTCAAAAATTCTATCATGTCTTAAAAAGCTATTTAAACTTACATCAGCCATTGAAGAATCGACGACTTCATTTTAGGTATTCATCACTTTTTTTATCTTTATTTCAACCTGCACTGGAGTTAAAACCTTCAAACATCTAATAATAAACAGTAATAACGACATATTACCTTTCGTTAATCAAACGAAAATCATAAGGAAGAGGAATATAGAAGAGTCACTGCCCCATTCATCATTTAACCCACTTGGGAGAGTTTTCAAGCAGAAATAGACATATTTCGTCATTCTCTATGTCATAGCGCTTTAGAAATATTTAAAAAAGCTTCTAAAGTAAAATATTGGAAAATTTTTTAGTTTGGGGGAAGGGGGATTTCAAAAACATCTTCCCATGACATAAATTGTCCTCTAAAGTCGATTCTTATGTTTGTAGCGGTCTATGAATTAGAGCTTTAGAAATATTTAAAAAAGCTTGTAAAGTAAAATTTTGGAAAATTTTTAGTTTGGGGGAAGGGGGATTTCAAAAACCTCTTCCCATAATATAATTTGCCCTCAGAAGTCGATTCTGATGTTTATAGCACTCTATCTATTAACGCTTTAGAAATATTTAAAAGCTTCTAAAGTAAAATATTGGAAAATTTTGAGTTTGGGGGAAGGGGAATTTCAAAACATCTTCCCATGGCATAAATTTTCCTCTAATGTCAATTCTGATGTTTGTAGCGCTCTTGGTCTTAGCGCTTTACAAAAATTTGAAAAACCTTCTAAAGTAAAATTTTGGAAGATTTTGGGTTTGGGGAAGGGGGATTTCAAAAACATCTTTCCATAATATAATTTGTCCTCTGAAGTCGATTCTGGTGTTTATAGCACTCTATCTATTAGCACTTTAGAAATATTTAAAAAAGCTTCTAAAGTACGATTTTGGGATTTTTTTTGTAATTTTACCGGAAATATAAAGCCACTTAAATTTTCCCTGAAGATTTCCACTGAAATTCTCAAAAATTCTATCTTGTCTTAAAAAGCTATTTAAATTTATCATTTAACCCCCTTGGGAGAGTTTTCGAGCTGAAATAGACATACTTCATCATTCTCTATATCATAGCGCTTTAGAAATATTTAAAAAAGCTTCTAAAGTAAAATATTGGAAAATTTTTGAGTTTGGGGGAAGGGGGATTTCAAAAACATCTTCCCATGACATAAATTGTCCTGTAAAGTCGATTCTTATGTTTGTAGCGCTCCATGTCTTAGCGCTTTAGAAATATTTAAAAAAAGCTTCTAAAGTACAATTTTGGAAAATTTTTGAGTTTGGGGGGAAAGAGGGATTTCAAGAACATCTTCCCAAAACATAATTTGTCCTCTAAAGTTGATTCTGATGTTTGTAACGCTCTTTGTCTTAGCGCTTTAGAAATATTTAAAAAGCTTCTAAAGTAAAATTTTGCAAAATTTTGTGTTTGAGGGAAGGGGGATTTCAAAAACATCTTCCCATGACATAAATTGTCCTCTAATGTCGATTCTGATATATGTAGCGCTCTATCTATTAGTGCTTTAGAAATATTTAAAAAGCTTCTAAAGTAAAATATTGGGAAATTTTGAGTTTGGGGGGAAGGGGGATTTCAAAAACATCTTCCCATAACATAATTTGCCCTCTAAAATTGATTCCGATATTTGTAACGCTCTATGTCTTAGCGCTTTAGAAAATATTTAAAAAGCTTCTAAAGTAAAATTTTGGAAAATTTTGAGTTAGGGGGAAGGAAGATTTCAAAAACATCGTTCCATAACATAATTTGTCCTCTAAAGTTGATTCTGATATTTGTAACGCTCTATGGTTTACGCTTTAGAAATATTTAAAAAAGCTTCTAAAGTAAAATTTTGGAAATTTTGAGTTTGGGGGGAAGGGAGATTTCAAAAACATCTTCCCATGACATAAATTGTCCTCGATAATCGATTCTGATATTTGTAGCGCTCTATCTATTAGTGCTTTAGAAATATTTAAGCCGGTAAAAGTTGGGGTGGTGCGCGCCACTATGAAATTTATACATAAAGCCGGTAAAATTTGGGAGGTTAGGTTAGGTTAGGTTATACAAGATTAGTAACTTACATTAGGTTAAATGCCACACGCCACTATGAAATTTATACATAAAGGCGGTAAAACTTGGGGTGGCGCGCGCTACTATGAAATTTACACATAAAGCCAGTAAAAGTTGGGAGGTTAGGTCAGGCTAGATTTGGTTAGGTTATGTGGCGCGCGCCACTTAACCTAACCTAGCCTAATCTAGCCTGACCTAACCTAACCTCCCAACTTTTACTGGGTTTATGTATAAATTTCATAGTGGCGCGCGCCACCCAAACTTTTACCGGCTTTATGTATAAATTTCATAGTGGCGCGCACCACTTAACCTAATGTAAGTTACTAATCTAGTCTAACCTCTCATAACCTAACCTCCCAACTTTTACCGGCTTTATGTATAAATTTCATAGTGGCGCGTGCCACCCCAACTTTTACCAGCTTAAATATTTCTAAAGCACTAATAGATAGAGCGCTACAAATATCAGAATCAACTTTAGAGGACAATTTATGTCATGGGAAGATGTTTTTGAAATTCCCCCTTCCCCCCAAACTAAAAATTTCCAAAATTTTACTTTAGAAGCTTTTTTAAATATGTCTAAGGTGCTAAGACATAGAGCGTTACAAACATCAGAATCAACTTTAGAGGACAAATTATGTTATGGAAAGATGTTTTTGAAATCTTCCTTCCCCCCTAACTCAAAATTTTCCAAAATTTTACTTTAGAAGCTTTTTAAATATTTTCTAAAGTGCTAAGACATAGAGCGTTAAAACATCGGAATCAACTTTAGAGGGCAAATTATGTTATGGGAAGATGTTTTTGAAATACCCCTTCCCCCCAAACTCAAAATTTTCCAATATTTTACTTTAGAAGCTTTTTATATATTTCTAAAGCACTAATAGATAGAGCGCTGCAAATATCAGAATCGACTTTGGAGGACAATTTATGTCATGGGAAGATGTTTTTGAAATCCCCCCTTCCCCCCAAACTCAAAATTTTCCAAAGTTTTACTTTAGAAGCTTTTTTAAATATTTCTAAACCGCTAAGACATAGAGCGTTACAAACATCAGAATCAACTTTAAAGGACAAATTATGTTATGGTAAGATGTTCTTGAAATCCCTCTTCCCCTCAAACTCAAAATTTTCCAAAATTTTACTTTAGAAGCTTTTTTAAATATTTCTAAAGCGCTAACACATAGAGCGCTACAAACATAAGAATCGATTTTACAGGAAAATTTATGTCATGGGAAGATGTTTTTGAAATCCCCCTTCCCCCTAACTCAAAAATTTTCCAATATTTTACTCTAGAAGCTTTTTTAGATATTTCTAAAGCGCTATGACATAGAGAGTGATGAAATATGTCTATTTCAGCTCGAAAACTCTCCCAAGGGGGTTAAATGATGAATAGGGCAGTGACTCTTCTAGATTCCTCTTCCTTATGATTTTCGTTTGATTAACGAAAGGTAATATGCCGTTATTACTGTTTATTATTAGATGTTTGAAGGTTTTAACTCCAGTGCAGGTTGAAATAAATATAGAAAAAGTGATGAATACCTCAAATGAAGTCGTCGATTCTTCAATGGCTGATGTCAGTTTAAATAGCTTTTTAAGACATGATAGAATTTTTGAGAATTTCAGTGGAAATCTTCAGGGAAAATTTCAGTGGGTTTAGATTTCCGGTAAATTTACAAAACAAAATCCCGAAATTGTACTTTAGAAGCTTTTTTAAATATTTCTAAAGCGCTAATAGATAGAGTGCTATAAACACCAGAATCGACTTCTGAGGACAAATTATATTATGGAAAGATGTTTTTGAAATCCCCCTTGCCCCAAACTCAAAATTTTCCAAAATTTTACTTTAGAAACTTTTTTAAATATTTCTAAAGCGCTAAGACATAGAGCACTACAAGCATCAGAATCGACTTTAGAGGACAATTTATGTCATGGAAAGATGTTTTTGAAATCCCCCTTCCCCCTAAACTCAAAATTTTCCAAAATTTTACTTTAGAAGCATTTTAAATATTTCTAAAGCGTTAATAGATAGAGTGCTATAAACACCAGAATCGACTTTAGAGGACAATTTATGTCATGGCAAGATGTTTTTGAAATCCCCCTTCCCCCCAAACTCAAAATTTTCCAATATTTTACTTTAGAAGCTTTTTAAATATTTCTAAAGCGTTAATAGATAGAGTGCTATAAACACCAGAATCGACTTTAGTGGACAATTTATGCCATGGGAAGATGTTTTTGAAATACCCCTTCCCCCCAAACTCAAATTTTTCCAATATTTTACTTTAGAAGCTTTTTAAATATTTCTAAAGCGCTAAGACATAGAGCGCAACAAACATCAGAATCAACTTTAGAGGATAAATTACGTCATGGGAATATGTTTTTGAAATCCTCCTTCCGCCCAAACTCAAAATTTTCAAATATTTTACTTCAGAAGCTTTTTTAAATATTTCTAAAGCGTTAATAGATAGAGCGTTACAAACATCAGAATCGACTAAAGAGGACAAATTATGTCATGGGAAGATGTTTTTGAAAGCCCCCTCCCCCCAAACTGAAAATTTTCCAAAATTTTAATTTAGAAGCTTTTTTTAAATATTTCTAAAGCGCTAAGACATAGAGCGCTACAATTATCAGAATCAACTTTAGAGGACAATTTATGTCATGGGAAGATATTTTTGAAATCCCCCTTCCCCCAAACTCGAAAATTTTCCAATATTTTAATTTAGAAGCTTTGTAAATATTTCTAAAGCGTTAATAGATAGAGTGCTATAAACATCAGAATCGACTTCAGAGGACAAATTATATTATGGGAAGATGTTTTTGAAATCCCCCTTCCCCCCAAACTCAAAATTTT
>JAQQPU010017206.1:0-18951 GCA_029168905.1 Artemia sp. Kazakhstan ARC1039 | reverse complement strand
CTGAACAAAGTGGCTATCTCAAAATTTTGAATGGATGTGTTTGGGGGAATGGTCGGTGTGGGGGGGGGCTAGTTGCCCTTCAATCATTTTCGACTATTAAAAAGGGCACTAGAACTCTCGATTTCCAATCGAATGAGCCCTTTTTGAAGTTTCTTCGACGATCCCTTCAATATGAAGTGCCTCTGGGAAAAAAAAATTATAAATAATAAATAATAAAACATTGGAGCCGTATGGCCTTTAGTATAGGCAACGCTACAGCGTTGCCTCTGATACCAGACAAATACATTAAAGTGATTAGTGCTATGTACGAGAATAACACTTCTGCAGCTAAGGTAGGAAATGAGGCTAGCAGCTGGTTTTGTATTAAATCAGGAGTTCAGCAGGGTTGTGTTCTATCCCCCTTTATATGGAATATTTTGATGGACTTTGTCTTAAGGAGCACAGGAAAGGCAATGGGAGACCAATGGGAAAGGCAAAGGTAGGAAATGAGGCTAGCAGCTGGTTTTGTATTAAATCAGGAGTTCAGCAGGGTTATGTTCTATCCCCCTTTATATGGAATATTTTAATGGACTTTGTTTTAAGGAGCACAGGAAAGGCAATGGGAGACCACGGAATCAAATGGGGAGGAAAAAGTCTCCTGGACTTGGATTATGCTGATGATTTAAGCATCCTAGACGAAAGTGTGAGCAAAATGAATGAACTTGTAGAGGTTTTCCGAGTTCAGGCTGCTAGAATAAGTTTGAAAATCAATGTTAAGAAGACTAAGTCACTAAGGCTAGGAATAAGTGAAGATGGAAAGGTGACATTGGGTACTGAAAAGATTGATCAGGTGGGCAGCTTCACTTACATTGGTAGTATTATTAGTAAAGATGGTGGGACCATGAAGATGTTAAAAGTTGAATAGCCAAGGCTCAGGGTGTTTTGTCACTGTTAAAAAAAGTTTAGAAGAATAGGAAGATAAATCTGCAAACCAAGATTAGAATATTAGGAGCTACAGTGATGACAGTGGTCAAATATGGCTCTGAAGCATGGGCGCTCCGAAAAGCGGATGAAGATTTACTAGATGCTTTCCAGAGAAATTGCTTAAGGATTGTTTTGAGTACCCGGCTGACTGACCGTATTTCAAACAATAGGTTGTACGAAAAATGTGGTTCAATACCACTCTTTAGGGCTATAATGAAAGAAAGGCTGAGGTAGCTCGGGCACGTTGTGCGGACGAAGGATGACAGATTGCCGAAGATTGTTCTTTTTTTGGGGCAACCGTCTAGGGCTAAACGGAAATCAGGTCGTCCTCGTCTGGGGCGCGAGGACGTCACAAAGAAAGATTTAAAGGAAATGGAATCTCCATGGGAGGGTGTAAAAAGAGAGGCTTTGAATAGATTGGGATGGAGGAGGAGCGTGCGTAGCTGTGTTGGTCTCAGGTGGCTTGGTGCTGCGGTGAGTAGTTAGTAGTAGTAGTAGTATTAGTCCATAGTTTGCAACGACATGATGAGTAGATCACTAAATCCATACACTAATGAGTGGCAAAATTTTGTCAAAATCCTGCGGGGCGGGGTCAATGTTGGAGGAAATTCTCCCATATCAAGTGAAAATGACAGAAAAAACTCAAAAACGAGAGTATAGTAATAAAAAAGGTAAAGATGTACTAAATAAAAATGACCTGTTTCAGTGGATGCTTGAATTATGCAGGCTTATCTTAGTTTTGACAACATTTTTGGAGAAACTAAATTTAAGCTGGGAGGGGGGAGGGGTAAAATGGGGTCTTTAGGAAAAATGAGGTCTGGGAGGGGAAGTTGCCTCCTCTGTCTCATAAAAATTACGCCCCTGACCCCAACCCCCTACCACTCAGTGGTTGGAGAAGTGTAGGCATGTGGTTCTGGAACCACTCAAAGTTGTATAATAAAAGAAGGATTACTTATTATTATACTTACTTATTCAAATTATTTACTTGACAATTCCACCGTTATATTCTCCCCATACGTGAGATTGTCAATCCAAAGAGGAAGAAAGACAAATGAAATAGTTCTCTAGGAGAATTCAGGTAATTCTTCTCAAAATTTTGAAATGAAAACAAACATAGTTTATAATTCCATATATCGTACCTACACAAGAAATGAACTTTTTTTTTAATTTCCATTTACTTCTGAGTAATGAGTGGCTGAGTAATGAGTGGCCAGTAATGAGGGGACGGGTCAAATAAAACCCTAAGCCTAAAGACAAATTTCTGTTTAGCTAGAAAAATTTTCCGCAAGTATGTCGATACATAAACCTGTCCGCTCAGTTAACCTTTTGTGTCGTAGCTACTTGCCTGGAGCTACTTTCTTAAGTACTACTAAATTTATTTTTTTAAAAACAAAGAATTAAAGATCTATTTCTTCTTTTTTAGTTTAAAAAAAAAGAAACTATACTATGTTTTGATCTTTTTGTTTCACTCTATACGTATTTTTTCCTTCAATTCTTGTATGGCTTCTCAGTTCTGCCCCTTAATAAGGGTTGAGATGTTTTATCTCCCCTAGAATGGAGGTGATTAGAAAGTATAAAAAAAAGTTTAAATAAAAAAGTTCATAGCCTTCTTGTTTCTAAATTAAATTTTAATAAAAAACGAGCATAGAATAATTAAAAAAACAAAGTTTTTCTGAGGGAAGTAAAGAGCGAAGTTGAAACTTAAAACGAAGAAAAATTATTACTTCACAGCCTATCTAACATATACCAATAAAACTAAATGCCGTTTCTCAAGGGGTGGGGCAAGCAGGCTACCAGAACATCTTAGATAGATTTTTGATAGCTCATAGAAAAATGTTGCTCATATCTACGTTTTTCCTATAAATTCCGCCCTCTGCAAGTTTCAAACGGCACTTAAAACGGCACTTTTGGTGCTATGTCTCAAGTGGAGAAGCTGGGGCTAGTGGGCTACCAGAACTTTTTAGAGTAATGTTTAATGGCTATTTGAAAACTTTTGCTCTTATCTACGTGCTTTTTATCAATTCTACCATTCGGGCGTAAGATATAACAATGACAACAACACTTTAGGTGCCACTTCTTAAGTGGAAAATCTTGGAAGCACAAAACGGTACCATTGCAATAATTATGGTCCAAAACCCTTAACAGGAGGTTTTCAAGAGCTTGACTTGACTTACTTAAGTCCCTTCCGTCGTTGAAGGTCGTCTTGGGGCCTCTTTCTTCTTAATGGCGTGGATGTGGCTTTTGTATGCTTCACGGTCTTCTGCTTGGCGAAGAAGAACCGAGAGGTGGTGAGGTGCAAAGTTTTCATTCCACCTTTTTGGGGGACGACCACGAGGATGAGAGCCGTGAATTTGACTTTTGAAGGTGATTTTCGGGATACGGGACTGACTCATTCGTTGTACGTGACCGAGCCATCGAAGTTGCTGGAGCTGGATCTTCATGAGAATTGTTTTTTGTATTTTAAGTTGCACGAGAAGTTCAACATTTGAAAATTTATCAAGTTAAGTTTTCCGGTGATGCGGCGGAGGCACTTAGTTTCAAATGCTGCAAGTCGACGATTGTCATCCACCTTCAGCGTCCATGTTTCACATGAGTAGATTACGATGGGGATGATCAGGGTATCGAAAAGTCGTGTCTTAAGACGCAGAGACAAATACTTGCTTCACCATATGGGCATAAAACTTTGAAACTGGAACTCGCGAGGGCGATACGTCTTTTAATGTCTTTAGAGTCACTGTTGTCGCTGGTGATCAAACTACCGAGGTAAGAGAACACGTCGACCCACTGGATACTCTCTCCATTAAGTTTCAGGTCTGGCTTAACTGTATCCTGCGGCTTTCGTGAGCAGCACATAACCTTTGTTCCTTATACATTTCTGATCATTCCAAAAGAACTAGTGGTTTCGAGGACGTCATTAGCAACGGCTTGTAGATCCTCGGGTGTTTCAGCCATTTCGTCGATATTGTCGGCGTAGGCTAGCGTGTCTGTCTTTACACCCCCTATATATGCGCCGAAAGTTGTTTCCACCAGGGAGAAGACTACTGTGAAGAAGAGGTTGAACAGCTCTTTAGACAAGAGGCATCCTTGAAGGACACCTGCAGACGTCTGGAAACTGTCAGTGAGACCTTCACTAGTCATGACGCGACTCCCAAATTTGGAGTACATATCTTTGATAAGGTCGACTAGGTTTCGTGGGAATCCGTAATGGAGGAGGATATGCCATAGGCCATTTCTCAAAATAAGGTCATGTGCTAGCCTAAAGTCGATGAAGAGCTGATACAGGTTGCGACCGAATTCCAGGTATTTCTCTAAAATCTGGCGAACAGTAAAAAGTTGGTCAACGGTCGATCTCATAGGGCGAAAACTGGCTTGATATTCCTGAATGACTAAGGACGACACGGCTCTGATCCGTTGGAGTATAATTCGGGTGAACATCTTGGCAGTTTGACTTGTTAGGCTAATAGGACGGTAATTATCACATATCGCCTTTGACCCCCTCTTGTGTAGTGGAGCAATTGTAGCTTCGCACCAAGAAGTTGGGAAATGCCCCTTATGTCAGGCAGCGGATAAAATCTTGTGGAAAAGATCTACAAGTGGCTAACACCGGAATTTCAACAGTTCCGCCTGTATTCCGTCCGGGCCAGGGGCCTTGTTAGTCTTCAGCGCTTGGATGGCGTCTTCGACATCAGAACGGAGAAGAGGTGAACTGGGGTCTGAGACAGTAACGGGAAACATGTCCAGGACAGCAGGGTTTGAAAGGATATCGGGATTAAGTTTTTCTTTGAAATGCTCCATCCATCTCGATCGGATACCTTCTGTGCTTTGTATCTGGGAGCCGTTTTTATCTAGCAGTGCGCAAGAACTGAGACTTTTCTTGCTTGTTAGCTCACGAACTCTCTTATACATAAAGTGCGAGTCGCCTTTCTTAAAATCAGACTCACACTGCTCGAAATTGTTTTTAATTTAGGTGAGATTGGCTCTATGAGTGGCTTTTTCTACAGCACACTTCAACTGCTTATAATTGTCCCTGTTCTCTTTATCTGCCCTGTTATTGTGTTTTTGTTTCTCAGCATATAATAAAGTAATTTCGTTGGTTATCCAGAGGTTTTTATCACCCTTTTTGTTTCCTAGGGCGGAAATCGCAACTTCGCTGATGATCTTAGAGGAGTCTGTGACCAGTATATCGATATCCTCCTTAGATAGAGTTATAGGAATATCAGAAAGAAGGTCCGATATTTGAGTACACAGTTCATCGATGTAGGTCTGGCGGGTTTAAGGGTCTTTGAGAAGATGTGTGTTGAAACGAGCGGGTCTCTTATTCAGCTTTCAGGCGTATCTTTAGTGCAGACATGACCTGGGAATGGTCACTGTAAAAATCTCCACCTGCGAGGATGACAGTATCTAGCACAGACGATTCCCACTGCCTAGAGACGAGCTCGTAATCAATAAGATTACGGGTTTTTCCATCCGGTGAGGTCCATGTCACCTTACGTCGTTCTCTGTGTTTGAAGAGAGTATTGGTAATGGCTAGATCACTGTCTCTGCAAAATTCAATGAGATGTTCTCCCCTCTTGTTAAGTCGTCCAAGGCCAAATTTACCCATAATATCTTCATTTCCAGTAGAAGCGTTACCAACAATAGCATTGAAGTCGCCAATGACAACAACAAGGTCTTTTTTGGGAACTGCTTCAATTAGGCTTTGCAGTTCAAGGCAGAAATTTTCAGACTCTTCATCTGGTTTGCTGCAGCCAGGAGCGTAAACTTGTATGATCGTGATGTTAATCGGTGATCCTTTCATTCGTATCACAATCAACTGTTCTGAGACAGGCGTTACGGAAATCAGGGATCTTGGTGCCTTACTCGACATCAAACAGCAAACTCCTTGGCGATTAACGCCATGTGTTCTCCCAGACACTATCAGACTAGTGTTGCCGATCCTTTCTTCGCCAGTGGTAGGGAGGTGTTTTTCTGAAAGTTCCACAATATCCCATTTAAATCGGTTTAGGTCATTTAGGACAAGATCTATTTTGCCTTGTTTAGCAAGCGTCTTGTTCAGGGTTCCAGTTGATAAAATCAATTTAGGGGAAAGCATAGCCTCCGCAGTTGTAAACGTTGTTAAAGAGTCTCCATTCGCGAGATTCTCGGTCGTCAGATCGTCGGTTGCCCCGGACGTGGTAACTTCGTCGGTTGCCCCGGACGCGGTAACTTCGTCGGTTGCCCCGGACGCGGTAGTATTGGTTCTCATTCTTGATCGTTTGTACTTCATAATTTATGATAAGAAAGAAAGTTTCTTGGCTAATTTCAGGATGGCGGTAAACTACTCCTCTCCATCCCTAGCAGGGGCCGGCTTTATCTACTACAGATAATGCGCCCTTCTGGCGTCCTGCATCACCTGCAATTTTCTCATTGCTGGGAGAAGGTTTGCGACTGGTGGGACGCATCCATACGCCGATGGGCCCTACCCAGTACACATCAGGGGAGCCTTTCACCTGCTCCACCTGAGTTTATGGCCCCCGGACGTGGGTGCTCCGTCTATATTTCAAGACTCCCAGAGACCGATTCCCCCTTGGTCCGCGCATCCTTACCGGGAGGTGCCTTGCATATCTACAGAATGTTCCCCTGTCCGCCACCTGGAGACGTGCTGAGTAGCCTGGGGAGGCCTCTACTAAGAAGGTGACTCAGTGCACAGATTTGCAAGAACACCTCCCAAAAATTCCTCCTCCAAGCCCCCTTAATAAGCTACGCAATTAAAATCCTACAAACACCAATCATGGTGTTTTACATTAATAGAGGGGTGGTTCTGTTAGTACAGCGCCGGGCATCAAATTAGATTATCATGTGTTCGATTCCAGCTTGGATTTTTTTTCAATCATGGTCTGTCCTTTTTTATGATAACTTTTCAGATAATCCACTATTTTTGCAAATGTGATGCACTTATTTTGTAAAGTATATCCCGGGAAGGCTCATTTTAAACCTACTACTCCTATATACGTGCTTTATCAATTTGACCATCCAAACGTACCATATAGCACTTAATACGGCACTTTTGGTGCCACTTCTTAAGTGGATGAGTTTGGAAGCATAAAACGGTATCATTGCGTAAATTATGGTCCAAAGCCCTTAACTGGAGGTTTATAAAACCCCTCACATATACTCCCCCTCCAGACCCTCTTATTAAGTGTCTCAAATCGCTTACTCGTCTTAAAAGTAAAAGATTATTGTCAAAACCATTAACTAAAACTAAAAACTTTTCAACTGAGAATCTACCAAAAATTAAGCTTGAATGATCAACAGTTTTGAATTGAACCTTCAAACTTCACTCTGAGATGAAGCCTATGTACTAGTTCTAACGGCGATAATTGAGGGGAAGGGACGTCCTTGCCCCCTTAGTTTTTTTGCTCCGGCCTAGGTTTTAAAAAACCACTGTTTTTGGTCATTTCATTGGAAAAGGCAATTTCTTCATTTAAAAAAATGGGGGGAAAACCGAAAGTGCACTTTATGGGAATGTTCTATTAAGTCAAATTTATAAAATGCGATTAGGTATAGATATAAGCTTTTAAATGAGCCCTTAAACAGTTCTTTTTTGTAACAGTAGCCTTCTAGTTTCTGCTAATCAGTAGGTGATTTATAAAGCCCTGTCTTCATTATAGCTTTTTCAGGCGAAGTCGGAGTAAAAACAGCTTTTGCTCATCGAAAAACAAACGTTCCAGAAAAACATGTATTGTTTTGTGAAGTATGGATAATGAACTTTATGTTAGAGACTGAAAGTTTTTCGTAGCTGTCAAGGTTGTTTGCAGTATTTTCTAGAGATATCTTCTCTCCCCTAGATTGGTGATAATTAGAAATTATATTAAATATAGGTTTTCAACTGAAATTAAGGAGTAAAGTTAAATAAAAAACGAACAAAGATTAATTTAAAAAACATAGTTTTTCCGAGGGAAGTAAAGAGCGAATTTGAAACTTAAAACGGACAAAAATTATTACTACACAGCCTATTTAATATATATCAATAAAACTAGTACAAATAGACCAACTAATTATGTTTCCCTATGCTTTTAGGATTATACAAAACTAGCACTTTACTGAAATCACAAAATAATGTAAGAGAATTGGTATAGTAAAAGCAAACCAATGTAGGATACTATTTACGGAATAAAAATATTGTCAATCTCTTTTAGGATCAATCCCTTTTAAGATAAAGCAACAATCCATTTTAGGATTCTTGCTTCGTTTTTTTACGTTTAATTTGGTATCACTTCTACACAATGGCTCAGTTCAATGGCTCAGTTCAATGACTGGTTCTCGTTTTGGTTCTGAAAAGGAAATGTCCTGATTACTTTGTACACAAGATCGAAGTAAAGCCATTTTGATAGCATTAGGACTATAGACTAGCTTTAGAATTTGCATCATAGCTTGAAATTCACTGTTGTACAGAGAAAAATAATCGGATTTCCAGAGTTCATATTGTGTCTTATTTGATCTTCATTTCAAGTAATACTAAAGCATACATACATACTTACATTGGTGTCTTTAAAAAACCAGTGGCATACACAAAAGCAAATAAACAAAAAACAATAAGGAAAGAACAATAACACTCAACAAATTTAAACTACAGCTTCTTTCCGCGCGAATTCCTTCGCGCGGAAGCATATTTCTTACAATTTAAGACTGTATACTACTCGCTATTGGTATTACAGCTGGTGAGACCAAAATGCTACTTGATAAATCAATCGAATATTTCTGTAGGCTGTTAAATTACTTCGTGGTTATTAAAGTATATTTAATTTTAGGCTTATGTTTTTAAGATAATTTTAATTGTATACTGAAAGTTACTGATGTCACAACCGGTGTGAGACTATGAAAAGCTTTATAGATCCGTTTATGGTTGTCAGGCTACATACTCACTTTTGACTCTCAAATCAATATCCCTGTTTTTTATACTTGGCTTTTGTGTTTTCAGTAAAGCACTAGTTTTTTTATAATCCTAAAAGCATAGGAAAACATAATCAGTTGGTTTATTTGTACTAGATTTATTGATATATATATTAGATAGGCTGTGAAGTAATAATTTTTGTCTATTTTAGACAAGAATTAAGTTGCCAATTTGAGCCAGGTAATTTTTGCACAGAATTTTTTGATTGGCTGAGAGGTTATAAGAAAAAATCTGATCGGCTCAAATTGGCGCTAGTTAAACCTCCGTATAATGGGCCTTTATTCATTCACAGTAACTTTTGTTCGTCTTGGGGTTCATTTATTCATTTATATTAAGTATTTGTTTACTTTTAGTGTAAAATCAATTACATGAGTGTATTTCTGTTGGTTTTAGGTTTTAATATGGCTGTTTACTTTTCTTTGAAAAACTTTTTGAATTTTTTATTTTTTATTAATCTTGTAAAGGTGTCATTCGCTCATTTACTACTAGCAACAAAGGATGCCAAATTTGTGTTTGTGGGCTTGGAGGGGGGAGAACAATTTTTTGCCAATCCTCAAAAAATTTCCGCTATTTTGTTTTTAAGTTGGTGGTGTGACAGGCTTTGCTTTTAGTTATTTGATAACGGAGGTAATATTGTAAAAAATCATTAAATAAACAGATGCGAACAAATACAGACAATACGCTTTCTTGAAAATAATAATAGAAATAAATGCCACTAGTCTGGTTACTTTAACTAAAAAAGTGATAAAAAACACTATTTGAGGTAATAATGAATCAAATTGGAATCTTTAAACAGTGTCACACATATGCTAAGCCAGTAAAAAAACAGATTTTGAACACGCCCATGGTAAAAAACAAAACAAAACCGGAACACAACCGAACAAAACCGGACCAGGATAGACAAACTAAAAGCTTTATATTTTAGAATTAACAGCTGCAAAGTGTTTGGTGTTTGCATAGTAATTTTAGTCACAAATAAAACCTTCATCCTGACCGTTTGTGCTATTATTTCTTATTCAAGTTCAAAAGAGTTCTGGCCAGTAATAAAGCCCCTTTGACAAGCCATCATCCTGTTTCAGCCTTTCCATTAACAGACCCCGTTCACCCTGGTTTTCACAACCCCCTGCCGGTCCTCTGCAATCGATTATTCATGCTTGACAAACATCAGGGCTATTTTTGCCTAGGGTTGATTGCTGTCAAAATAAACTGAAAGCTTTTAGACGGTTTATGAGACACTGCGACATAGTATAAACAAATCAGCTTCTTAAGTACATAATGATTAATGTCGTTTTATCATCCAGCCATGGTAGATAAGTCTCAGACCTTGAATGAATTCACAATAATTCCAAGTTTTTAATTTAAATACAAGTGGAGTGACATTAAAAACGAATACAAATTACTTTGAACCAGAAAGGGGCTTTTGCTCCTCAGAGGTGTCAATTGGAGGGAAACAGCCCTTTGCTTGTTAGATTTTACCCCTCCCCCAAGATTTTGAAAAACAACTTTCTTATGATATTTCTGTTGAAAAATACCTTCTTTAGTATTTTTGTTGAAAAAATTAACACAGTTGTCCCCTCACCTAGATTATAGAAAAATACACCCCGCCCCTAGTGATCTGAAATTGGTGCTGCTGTTGCTCCCAAGGCTCGCCAATCTTAATATCAAAAGGGTTGCCGGCGCTTAACAGAGAGCACCGCATTTCGACACTGTCGTTGAGAATATGAAAATTCTACTAATTGTTTTGATAAAAGATGATGGCTGATATCAAATCAAGATTCTAAATAAAATCCAGATTTTAACTTTAGGGGGCCCAAGTTTAAATCTTGGGCTCCCAAGTTAAATCTTAGTTTAAACCCTTATACTATGGGGTATTCTGTCTCAACTTTGAGGGTCACCCTTCACTTTCAATCAAAATTGTCGAATTTAATTTTCTGGGAAAGGTACTAATTTCAACAAGCCGTGCCTACCTTTTTCCTTTAGCTTTTTTTATGTTTGGAAATAAATATGAATTACTAAGCAATAGAAATACATTTAAACGAACATGTTGACCGAATTTTCTGTCATGTGCTAAAAATTTCCTGTTAATATACAGTTCACTAAATCACGTAAATAATACAAGGACAGACTTGCTACGCAAAAAGAAAATACTAGAATATATCGCCCTCGGTTACTATTGGCATAGATTGTTCTTTACTTATATTTCTTTACCACGAACTATTTCATGGTAATTTTTTGTTGTTGCCCAAGGCGAAATATATTGCATCCAATGTATAGTACCAAACAACTTGTACATTGACAATATTCAAAAGTAAACACTTAAATATAATTAATCAGAATTTCTGGAAAACTTACTTTAGTTTGTTTCTTTGATAATTTCCAAAAATTTCTAGAAAATCAATTGCGAGAAATTAACAGTAGTGATAAATACCACCTAGAATGAGCCCCTTCGTATGTCTTAATTCGGGCTGTGTCGTGTCCTCGAATTTCTAATGTTTTAGCATATTTTTGCTGTTTTAACGGAGCTGTTTCCCCCAATTTTTGGGTATGTGCCTGTTAATGCTGCACCATGCCCTTGAAGTGTTATACTCCTGACAGTAGTTATAACACCAGTTAACCAGTCAAACGTCAGCTTTAAACCAGTTACTACCAAGTTATACCCTTGTGTGATTTTTCTCCTAAAAAATTGCCAGCTCAGTAGTCCCGAATTGAATACATCTAGATTACATAAAAAAAGACAACATGATAAAGGTGGGTAATGCAATTTAGTAACTCATTGTCTATCGACTTTCAATTTAATTCAATTTTAATTCAAAATTATAAGTTAGCTTTTGCATTATTATCAGCTTGAAATTCCAAGTGTTTTTTTTTTTTTTTTTTTTTTTTTATAAAAAAGTCTATTGACTTTGGTTCTTATTTCTGACTATTAAAGTTTTCAATAAATTCATTTGAATTTGGATGGCTTTTGTCTAGCCTCGCTCTTTACGCTAAAGTTTGACTCTTTATCACATCTCTACTTTTTGAAACACTAAAAGATTTTGGCGTAAAGAGTGGGGCGTTGAGGAGGGGACAGCCCCTTTCATATACGGAATAATTTCTGTTCGTTTTAAGTTTAATGTTGGTCCTTACTTTCGGTAAAAAAAAACTTGTTTTTTTTTTATTTTCTACTTTTTGAAACACTAAAAGATTTTGGCGTACAGAGTGGGGCGTTGAGGAGGGGACAGCCCCTTTCATATACGGAATAATTTCTGTTCGTTTTAAGTTTAATGTTGGTCCTTACTTTCGGTAAAAAAAAAACTTGTGTTTTTTTATTTAATTTCTTTATGTCTTGCTTTCTCTTTACCAATTCAATTCTACGCGTGGAGATGTTAAGGGTAATTTTCCGGGGGTAAATTTACGTCAGGAATGAATGATCCAGAGGATATTTTCGTGGGGAGGGGGATTTTCCCGTAGAGGCGGAGCCAGATAGGCTTTATTTAAAAAATGATCAGAAGTTAAATTTTAAAAAAACAAATTTTTTTCAGCTGAAAGTAAGGAGCGACATTAAAACTTAAAACGAACAGGCATTATTACGCATATAAGGGGGTTGTCCCCTCCTCAACACCTCGCTCTTTACGCTAAAGTTAAAATTTTGTCCCACTTCCTGAAAAATGACTCCTGAAACACAAGGGTCGTTTAACTACAACAATAAGTAACTTTTTTTTAAGTGCCGAAAAACTTTGCCGTGACAAGTGAGGTGTTGAGGAGGGCTCCCCTCATATACGTAATAATTTCTGTTTCTTTTTAATTTTTGATGTCACTCCTTACTTTCAGCTGAAAAAACTTGTTTTTTTATTTAATATGTAAACAATGGGCAAACTTGCAACGCTTCTCCGGAGACTGTGGCTGATTAAGACATCCTCAAAGAAATAGGTATTAGATTTCTTGACTATGCTGAACAAAATGGCTATCTCAAAAATTTGATCGGGTGACTTTGGGAAAAAAATGAGCGCGGGAGGGGGCCTAGTTTCCCTCCAATTTTTTGGTCACTTAGGAAGGTCCCTAGTAATTTTCATTTCCGTTCAAATTAGCCTTCTCGCAATATTCTATGACCACTGGGTGGATACAATCAACCCTGAAAAAAAAACAAAAAAAAAAACACGCATCCGCGATCTTTCTTCTGGCAAAAATATACAAGATTTCATTAGCCTTCTCGCAATATTCTATGACCACTGGGTGGATACAATCAACCCTGAAAAAAACAACAAAAAAAAACACGCATCCGCGATCTTTCTTCTGGCAAAAATATACAAGATTTCACATTTTTGCAGATAGGAGCTTGAAACCTCTACACTACAGTAGGGTTATTTGAGACGCTGAATCTGGTGGTGTAATTTTCATTAAGAACTAAGGCTTTTAGGGCTTGTTTCCCTCTTTTTTTCGAAAATAAGGCAAATTTTCTCAGGCTCGTAACTTTTGATGGGTAAGACTAAACTTGATGAAATTTATGTATTTGAAATCAGCATAAACATCTAATTCTTTTGGTGTATCTATTGGTGTCAATTTTTTTTTTTTTTTAGTTTCGGTTGATTTTGAACAGGGTCGCTCCTTACTTACAGTTCGTTAAAACGAAATATTCGATTAAATAAAAAAAAGACTAAAATTTCAAGTGAAAGTAAGGAGGAACATTGTAACTTAACATGAACAGAAATTACCCCGCACATGAGAGGGGCTACCCCTTCCTAAACCCCCGCTCTTTTTGATAAAGTCTTGAAGTTCTCTTAAGACTTGAAGTTTTTACTTGAAAAGTTCTTACTTGAAGTTTTTCTTATTCAATTTCAACGGGCTTCGTGTTTGAGCAGTCTTTCTCAAAGAACCGTGACAAAAATTGAAATTTTAGCACAAAAAGCGTGGGTTGAGGAAGGGATAGACCTTCTCATATTCGGAACAATTTTTTTTCGTTTTAAGTTTTAATATTGCTGCTTACTTTCAGTTGATGAAACTTTTTTTATTTAATTTCGGACCGTTCTTTAAATTATAATAGAAAAATTCCTCTTAAATTATGCTAGTAGAAGCAGTGATATTAGAATGTAAATATAGTCTTTTGGCTAGTTTAACATCCTCCGCAACAATCCCTGTAAGTTTCAACTTCACACCAAAGCGTACCTTAGATATTGCTGATACGCCCTTTTGAATACCTTTATACAGTCGGCGTGTTGTGATCCAGTTCAACTTCCCCCTTAATAGTCCATAAAGATTTCACCTTCATACCCTTAGGCATAGTTGTAATAGTAGTCAAATTAGTAGTAGTAGTAGTCCTAATACTAGACTAGTACTACTACTACTAGTACAACTAGTTGTAGGACAGGTTGTAGTAGCAGTCGTAGCACTAGTACCATTAGTAGCAGTAGGATCAACATATTGATTCTTAGTCCGTTGAACATTCCTGAACATCCCCCTCATCAAGCCTTGAAAGTTCCAGCTTAATACAATTAGCCGTTGCTACGACATTGCTTATATGCACTTTTGATAACCTGTATTTTCATAGTTTTAATTTAGTTCGACTCCCCCCCACACTTCCTAAAATTTCCTTCTTAATGTTCTTAGCCTTACAAGTAGTTGCAATAGAAGTAGTAGTTTGAGTAGCAGTAGTAGTAGCAGCAGCAGTATCAGTAATGGTATTAGTAGTAGTATTAGTAGCAGTAGTTGTAGTAGTAGAAGAGGTAGTATTAGAAGTAGTACTAGAAGTATTAAGGGAGGCAATTTCCAGGAGGGATATTTTTGATGGGAGTAGGGAGGCACGGGGATTTTCAGGCATGATTTGAAAAATGGTCAGAAATTATATAAAAAAGTTTTTTCAACTGAAAGTCAAGAACCACATTATAACCATTAAGACTTGAAATAAGCAGAACTTATTCTGTGCATGAGGGGGGCTGCTCCTCCCTCAGCCCTTGCTCTTTTCACTAAGTTTTGACCTTTTATAACAATTGTTTAAGAAAGAATTGAGAATGAAGAAATGAGTGCTCCAAGAAATGATGTGCTTGCTACAGCGTCCCCGGTTTCAAGGGACGTTATCCCGCTCCCTGGAATAGCGGCGAAATCAAAATATGAGAGAGGTATCCCCAGTGAAATAAATCTACAGAAGGATAGACTATGAGTTTAAAGCCGGAATGAGAGACCCGTGAAACGAGAATTATCAGATTAACTTAGTTGTCAATATTTTTGTTGATACATAAATTTGATGTATAATTTATTTCACTTTATCACAGAATCCAAGCGATTTCCTTGAATATATATTTGACCAGTAATATTACTTCCGTGTCTAATTTCCTGAGTAATACTTAGAGAAAAGTGATTAGATTCCTAGAATATATTCAAAACCCGTAGAAAGAGTAGCATATATTTGTGTGTTTAGCCCTTAGTAGGGAGAATCTAACTAATGAGGTGTTTTCTGGTGTATCTTCATATGCCTGGAAAGGTTATCTCAGCGTATATATCGTATAAATTTTGTTTGCTCCTGGGATTCATGTGGAAAAACCGCGGATAAACGTTTTTCCACATAAATTCCAGGAGCAAACAAAGGCCGATCTCCATTGTGCTACCTCAGATGAGCTCACAATTTGACTTCGAGCCCAGTTCATACATAGCAGAGCCAGTCCGATGCCATTTCGTCCAACCAGACGCCAGAAAAAAACAAAACACCTACCAGACATATCTTATTACAGAATCATCGCGGCTTTAAATTTTTTTTTATCGCCGCAGTTTTTTTCAACCGTCGCAGCTGAAGCCTACTAACCTACGCACATCTCCTGTCGGAACGTCTCCTGTCGTCAAAGAAGAAATCTGAGAGGGATCTACATCCAGTAGAACAACATTATATATCAACGAAGCAGGGTTGCCACCAAGGTTACGTTCATACCATTTTTGGTACGTTTTAAATAAAACGGTACGTTTTACGTTACGGTCCTAAAAACGTTACATTTGTGTTACGTTTTTGAATTTATGTTACGTTTATGTTACGCTCTTGAATAATGAGGAAGTTTCACATTTTCTGAGTAATCTATTTTTCCCCCCGTGAAAAAATCCGCTGTTCCCATTTTAATTACACTGACATGAGTATCGACATTTTTTTCACATCGCGGTCATTTAATCTTATCAAGCAATCACTCAGTTATTAGGATGAGAAAATACACCACTTCGCTTACTCGCATTGTAAGTTAAGATAACATTCTCTCTCATGAGCATACGATTATCATTTGTTTAGTGACAAGTGACAATAGTCAGTTAGTCACCTCACCAACTTTCAATTTCATCGTTTCACTTTGAATCTTGTTCTGTTAACATTTATACTAAAATTATATGGAGAAGGAGCTAGTTTCATTAGTTAATGCTAATGAAATAAAACAAATATGATGAAAATATAAAAATTTAGAACCAAATTTGGGCTATATATTTGCTCATTAGGGCGGGGGGGGGGGGACCGCAACGCAATGTATAAATTAATAACCCAACTCATGTTGCTCCCCCCCCCCCCCAACCCCAAAAAACAATAGTTTAAATATTGTAAACGCAATGACTAACCACGCTTTGCGATCCAGTTCTCTACTGACTGATACCGGTTTGACTAGTTTCCTTTAGCATCTATCTTGCGTGTGTATTAGCTAACTGACTAGTACCGATGATATATGCATTATTCTTTCCGTAACAACCTCACCCCCCCCCCCCTTCTGATTGGTTTGACATAATATCAGGTTATATACAAAAGTTGCTCTTTTTATATGGGATTATGAACAGCTGGTATTGACAAAATATATGAAACTCTAAAAATGAGCCATTTTTTGGTTATACCTAAGCATTGAGGATGAGGGTGGGTTAGTTGAGCCGGAATTTTCGATTCTATGCTAAAATTTTTCCAAATATTATGGTTCCTTTTTTGACATTTTACCCCCCTCCCCATCTGCGGTCCCATATATAACTGTGTAAACACATTTCATCGTTGTGGTGAATCTTGTGATGACATTCTTTCTTGTTCTTTCATATTGTAAAGTAAGAATCTTATTGGTCGATTTTTTTTAAATATATTCCCAGGGCTATATCCCGGACCATCAGGGGGGTGGGTGTATTTTCAGAAAAGAGGCCATGATATTTGGAAATAGTATAAAATAAATAATTTATTGGTACTGCTTGTGTGTTTAGAATGTTTTCTTCAGAAAAGAACAATCACTAGATATTTGGCTTTAGAAAACAACAACTAGAGTAATGCCCATTTTTATGAAGAAGATAATAGTCTTGTATCTGTATAGGGTAGGTTTACAGTTTACTTAAAAAGGGATTTATAGGGACCACGCAGGCTAGACTGGGGCCCTGACCCCCTGAAAACGTAAATTTCTCGGCATTTCTTTATTAAATTATATGTTTTTATTATCCCCCTTAATTTTCTTAATTAAATCATTTCCAGTTCATTTTTATTAACTCACTGATCTTTTTGTTCCATCTTCCTTTTATTTCTTTGTCACACAATTTTTTTTTTAATTTGTGAACTATCTTTCAACCACTTTCGAATGTTCAGTTACTTCCCACTTTTATCAGTATAGCACAACGGTAAGAGCACATCCCTACGCTGTGTTAACTTAGGTTGTAATCTTGGATGAGATATTATACATTTTTTTAAATTGGAAAATTAAAAATTTGAAAATATTAAATATAAGTGAAAATTCGGGGCAAAAAATCGATTCGTTTTTGCATAGTTTGATCTTTTTTATTTGTATTCCTCAACGCATCAATTTTTTCTGTTTATGCACTTAAAACCTAGATAAATTTAGGTTTAATGTTATGTAAAACCCAATGCTTTTTGTGCCCTTCGTGTTCACTTATATTCATATATTCTTGACAAAAAAATTCTCTACTTTGTAGTTCATTTTGAAAATGAGTTCAATTTTTTTTATTGTGTGACCCCCCTCCCTAAAAATTTTTTGTACGTGCCTGGACTTGTGAGACCCATCAAAACAGCTTTAGGCTAACATTCTTGTGGTTGAGTTGTGTGAACTCTTCTTTTATTTCTGACTTTCTTTTGGTTGGAATTTACGAATCAAATTACAAACGGAAAAATGCATATTATGCAAAATAACTGTTGTTTCGTATAGGAACTGAAGACAACGATTAAAATATTTTTTGTTCGATAAAATAAAAACAAAACAAAAACTCTGTCACTGGGATTTGCTTAAATCTTCATGTTCGAACGATGCCAGAGGAGGTGAGACTGAGACTGAGCCAATCTAAAATATTAGACGGGAAGGGAGTGATTAAAATGATTTTTTGGGTTTTTTAAGAACCTGAATTTATTAAGATCATTTTTATTGAAATTTAACAATAAAAAGAATCTAGTTGGTTTTCTTCTTTTCTTCAGAACTCTAAAGTGTACTGTGTTTATTGATTTGCCTTTTATTTTGTGCGTGTTATTCATCAGCTTTTGGTTTAAAACACCAATAATGAGTAGAAATGGGGGTACCAGCCCCACGCGACACCCCTGCTGCCACCTATAACTTTTTTGCACTCCAAATAAGGGCATGGAATCCCTAGGGAGAATGATTGCGTAATGGGGTCAATGACCTCTTTTTCCAAGTGTGTCAACAACAACAACATCGACCTTGACATTCGCTGAGAGCGTGCACTTACAACAACAACAACATCGACCTTGGAACACCTGTGCTGTCGACCTCAATTCCCCTATCGTGAATCAATAATTCCCCTTAGAAACAACAAATTAACTCCCCTTTCTTGACAGATCAATCAACCAATGACATCATCTGTCAGACTTTAAAAATTTTCGCCTAGAAACGATTCTCCAGGAATAGATCCAAGTCATTAATGTCATTGCCTCGGAAACAACTCTTTTGGTCGAACTCCAAAGGATATTAATAACCAAAGGCCATGGAAACAATTCTCCAAGAAACATCTTAGCGATGAATTGTTTTAGCGCGGGAATCAGGTTTCTTATTAATTTGAAATGCATTAGCGCAGAGATGCCAAAAACAAAAGGAACACGCTGAAATTACGTTTAGGGATTATTTGGGCGAAAC
>JAQQPU010017205.1:0-12410 GCA_029168905.1 Artemia sp. Kazakhstan ARC1039 | reverse complement strand
TTCATTTTTGAATTTTTCAAAATTAGCTTGGCAGAAAGCTTACAAACCACAAAAAAGGAATTTTAGTTTTAGACAAGGCAACGAGCCTAATAGCGATTACTACTCAGACTGCAATAGCTCCTACTACAACTTCTGCCCAGCAGCTCACGAAAGAACTAAATAAAAAAACTAGTTTTTTTCAACTGAGAGTAAGGAGTAACATTAAAAATTAAAAATAACAGAAATTATTAAGTATATGAAGGTCTTTGCCTCCTCCACAACCCCTCACTCTTTACACTACTGTTTGAATTTGGTCCCAACTCTTTAAGAACAACTCCTGAAACTCAAGGGTTGTTTAATTGGAACAAAAAGAAAGCTTTTTTTAAAAGTACTGAAAAACCTTAGCGTAAAGAGCGAGGTGCTGAGGAAGAGGCAGCACCCTTCATATACTTAATAATTTCTGGTTGTTTTAAGTTTGGATGTTGCTCACTACTTTCAGTTGAAAAAACTTGTTTTTTTATTTAATTGGCTGTAAGAGAGTCTTGAGCATAGTAGGGTTGCCTGGTTTCCCCCCCTTTTTAGATTATACTTTAAATTTATTTCTGACGATGTCTAGAGTTTTTCCGTTACTTCAAAATGCAACACAGTAAGAGCTTTGTTCATTTTCATTGTTCCCAGTAATAGAATTACCTTTGAACTTTCTGACTAATGAAAAAGGAAGTTGTAATCTTTTCCAAGTTTTTTTTTGTTCCTAGCCATTCAGCTACAGTTTTTCTTCGTCGCTTGCAATAAATCAGGTAAGTAAGCTGATTGTCTAAGGCTTAAAAGGATATGAATTATAAAAACAATCCTTTAAGACTCATAAACAACAGAATGAATAATGGTTTAGAACAATTGAAATGTGTAGAATTTTAACGTCAACTATCAATCACAAACGTAATTGGTTCGTATTATCCACCAATAACAAATATATAAGCTGAAAATATACAAAATATATAAACATACAAAATATATAATACACAAAATACAAAATACGCAAATATACAAAATATATAAGCTGCAAATCAACAAATATATAAATATATAATACATAGCTGCAATAAAAAACACTTACTTAAATTAAGGCAAAAGTTAGAGTCGAAGTTTATATTTTTCATTGCTATTGGAAACTTTTTTGTCTATTATTAAAATGTTTTATTTTCGATTCTGGTAAAAAAAAAATTCTCACATCTCACCCAAGTCATCGAAATAGAACAATTCAATCTGGTCTTGAAAATCTTTTATTTGCCCTTTTTCCAAAAATAAGAAAATAGATACACAAAGATTTTACATCGTAGGAAACGCTTTTCGATGAAATTTTGTTTTCATTGACCCTTACTATTCCAGTAACAAAATATTATGGATGCTTTTTGCAAAACTACTACGTTTTTTTCGGCAAACTTCCATATCTTCACTCTTACGCCTATAGATTTTGACTGATATTTTCACATTTTTCAGGTAGGCACCAAAAACTGTTTGTTAAGCTGTTCTCAAAAGGAAGATCAGCAGGACATATAGATAAGAAGAATTAAAACTTGATTGTACCATACACTGCCATATTGATCCTCCCCCCTTTGGGGACATAGCCAACGGTTTCTGGCAATAATATCAGAAGTGTGAAAATCTCAGGTAAGATCTTTAGACATGGCAGCTAAACACTGTGAAGACTGTAGGGACTGTACGGACTATATACAGACTGTAAGTTGTATTTACATTACTTTACATTAAATTAATTTTTATTAATCCACCAAAGAATTGTAAGAGTCAAAAGGCAAAATCCATATTTTGTCCAAAATAGTGTTTTATATCATTGATAAATTAAGTACAGATTGCGTACAAGGGTTTCTAGTTTGGAACATACCAAAGAGGCTTGAATTTATAAGCTATTAGTTCTGTCAGACCGGTGTATTATTATGACTTCAGGTTGCTTCAGTTAAGAATATAACTGAAGCAACTTGAAGCAACTGAAGCAGCTGGATTGTTATTTTCAACAAAAAATTGAAAATAACAACCCAGAGAAAATTACTAGTTTTCTTAGTATATCAAGTCGCTCCTGAAAAGAGGTATTAACCCTATCAAGCTTTCTTAACTACTTGAATTGTTGGAACAGGAAAATTACCTGATTAGGTGATAAATATTCGGTGATCGCAGTCATATCCTTAATTGTTTGTCACGATGGCACGAAAAGAGTTTTTCAAAACTTAATCAATCGATTCAGGCTATACAGCCCTGTGACCTACATCTAATTCAATATAATTCTTCAAGGATTCTTCTCTTTAAAACTTGTAGTTTGTTGTGGAATTGGATTTTGAGAGAGTAAAATAACAACCTGTTTTTATTTTGTAAAAGGAGGCAGAACTTGAGGGCAAAATCTTTTATATTCGTGTCGCGAAGAGATACAAAATTGACTTATCTAACTTGTTAGGCATTAGTGAAAGATTGTCCAAGTTCCAAAAATTATAAGCAAGGGAAGAACAAAATTCTTTAGTATAATATTTATGATAAATGTAGAACTGTATATATATAAACACACGTAAACACAAACACACCATTAGATTTTGACCGTTAGTAAGGAAAATAAAGGTTCTAATTTGTGACTGAGTGACCTCTTTCCGGTTTTCCACAAACATGTTTTATATGAGTTGGTTGGAAAAAAAAATCATATTCATCATTGTAACAAATCGTAAGTAAATAACGAAAGTATAAGAGCCTAGCTGTTAATAATATTCAATCAAAGAATTAGCTTTCTTTGGTTATCCGTGCATTTGTTTATTAGTAATTAGTGCAGTTATTAGTACACAAGAAAGTTCGTATAATTAGAGAAAACACAAGGAAATAATTTAATAAGGGACAACTTCGGTAAAAATATGCCGTCAACTATTGCTTGCAGTGCAAGAGTACCCATGAGCTGATATATGAAGCCACTATAACCAGAAGTGTTTCCCCTGAACAGAATGCTGGGAATTTCTGTATTTCTTCCCTGAACGGATACATGTGTTTTATTATCATTTATTCTTTTCCAGGAGTGATTGTATTTATGTAGTTGTACCTTTAAAAAAGATTTAATTTCTTACACTTATGAAGTATAAAGGTGTCAAACATATTGGTTTTGGTATTCAAAATTAAATTAAAAATATTAAATTAAAATTTTTTATTTGATTTTCTTAATCTTAGTTTTAATGTTTTACTTTGAACCGACTACTGTGATAATGCGTTACTTTTTATAAACACTGAGTCTAAAGGCATCAAATATTTTGTTAGTTGATAACCAAGCTCAAAACTGTCGATATATCATCCGTCCTTAAATATCATCCTTTAAATATCATCCGTCCTGCGCCTCGCCATGGCTAAACAGAACTGAATGCTGGGAGTTTATATCTTAGTTTTTTAAGCAGGCTATTGTTTTGTGTATTTTTTTGTTATTACTTACTTTTTTCATTTTTTATATATTTTTTACTTTCATTCGCATACTTTTTCTATTGCAATGTTTGTGTCTGTTTGGAAAATGTTTGTGTCTAAGCTTCATTAAATAAAATAAAAGTTTTTTCAACAGAATGTAAGGAGCAACATTAAAATTTAAAATAAACAAAAATTATTACGTATATGAGGAGGATTTCCCCTTGCTCAACACCTCGCCATTCAAGCTACAGTTTTTCGGCACTTAAAAAAAGTTACTTATCGTTCCAATTAAACGACCCTTGTGTTTCAGGAGTCGTTTTTAAAGAACTAGGACAAAATTTAAATTTTAGCTTAAAGAGCGAGGTGTTGATGAGGGGGCAACCCCCTTTTATACATAATAGTTTCTTTTTAGTTTAAGTTTTAATGTTGCACCTTACTTTCAGTTGAAAAAACTTGTTTTTTCCATTTAATTTCTGATGTTTTTTAAATAACGCCAGGATACCCGGCTCTCCCTCCACTGAAAAATCCCCCTCCCCACAGAAATATTCTCTGGACAATTCAATCCTGGTGAAAATGTATCCTGGACAATAACCCTTAACATCTCCACGCGTAAAATTGAATCGGTAAAGAGAAAGCTAAACATAACATATAAAGAAATTTCGTATAGGAATTCTGGCAAATTCACCCGGTGTAAAGATTCCTCTGAAAAGCTCACCCCCTGAAAATTTCCCTGTCCATGGAAAATTCTCCCCGTGTAAATCCTTCAAACAAAAATTCATCCTCCCTTCCCCACAGAAAAAATGTGTGCATACTTCCCAATAACAAATACTATACACAAACAATGAGCAGATTTTATAACTGAAAACCTTTCCCCAGGGGTTTTAGGGGATGGTTTTACCTCCAAAGACATAGTTATTGGGCCTTTCAACTATGTTGAACAAAGAAACCATCTCAAAATTTTGATTGGAATATTTTGTGAAAAAAAATGGTGTTGGAGGGGGCCTAGTTGCCCACCATTTTTTGGTAACTTGAAAAGGGCACTAGAGCTTTTATTTCCGTTAGAATTAGCCCTCTCCCAAAGTATTAGGCTCACTGGATTGATACGATCACTCCTGGAAAAAAAAAATAATAAACACGCATCTGTGATCTTTCTTCTGGCAAAAAATTACTAAATTCAACATTTTTGCAGATGTGAGCTTGAAACCTCTACATTAGAGTTCTTTGATACGCTGAATCTGATGGTATGATTCTCATTTCAATTCAATGACTTCAAGGGGGTTTTCTCCCCTTTTTTTGAAAATCAGAAAAATTTTCTCAGGCTGGTAGATTTTCTCAGGCTTTTGATGGGTAAGACTAAACTCAATGAAATTTTTATATTTGGAATCAGCATACTTAATTCAATCCTTTTAATATATCTACTACTACTACTAAAAACTCATCGTAGCACCAAGCCGCCTGAGGCCAACACAGCTACGCACGCTCCTCCTCCACCCCAATCGATTCAAAGCCTCCCTTTTTACACCCGCCCACGAAGTTCCCATTTCCTTTAAATCTTTCTTTATGACGTCCTCCCACCCCAGACGGGGACGACCTGCTTTCCGTTTAGCCCTAGATGGTTGGCCGAAAAGAACAATCTTCGGCAATCTGTCATCCTTCATCCGCACAACATGCCCTAACCACCCCAACCTTTCTTTCATTATAGACCTAGAAAGCGATATTGAACCACATTTTTCGTATAGCCTATTGTTTGAAATACGGTCAGTCAGCCGGCTACCCAGAACAATCCTTAAGCAATTTCTCTGGAAAACATCTAGCAAATCTTCATCCGCTTTTCGGAGCGTCCATGCTTCAGAGCCATATTTGACCACTGTCATCACTGTAGCTTCTAAGATTCTAATCTTGGTTTGCAGACTTATCTTCCTATTCTTCCAGACTTTTTTTAACTGTGAAAAAACACCCTGAGCCTTGGCTATTCTATTTTTAACATCTTCACTGCTCCCACCATCTTTACTAATAATACTACCAAGGTAAGTGAAACTGCCCACCTGATCAATCTTTTCATTACCCAACGTCACCTTTTCATCTTCACTTATTCCTAGCCTTAGTGACTTAGTCTTCCTAACATTAATTTTCAAACCAATACTAGCACCCTGAACTCGCAAAACCTCTAAAACTTCATTCATTTGCTCACACTTTCATCTAGGATGCTTAAATCATCAACATAATCCAAGTCCAGGAGACTTTTTCCTCCCCATTTGATTCCGTGGTCTCCCATTGCCTTTCCTGTGCTCCTTAAAACAAAGTCCATCAAAATAATCCATATAAAGGGGGATAGAACACAACCCTGCTTAACTCCTGATTTAATACAAAACCAGCTGCTAACCTCATTTCCTACCTTAACCGCAGCAGTGTTATTCTCGTACATAGCACTAATCACTTTAATGTATTTGTCTGGTATACCATACAAGGATAAAACCTTTACTAAAGCTCCTCTATCAACAGAATCGAACGCTTGCTCATAATCTATAAAACTGAGGACCAAAGGTGTTTGAAAACTTAGGCACTTCTCAATTATTAACCTAAGAGTGAAAATTTGGTCAACACATCCTCTACCTTTTCTAAAACCGCACTGCTCTTCTCTTAAAACTTTGTCTACGGCATCTCTCAGTCTAAAAAGTATCATATTACTAAGCAATTTGCTACTACAGAGAACAGACTAATGCCTCGATAATTACCACACTCACTTTTATCACCTTTCTTATAAAGTGGCTTAATTAAGGTTTTCCTAAAATCGTTAGGTACTTCCCTTTTTTCAAAAATCATATTCATAATCTTCAATAACTTATTTCTAACCTCAGAGCCACCATATTTAAGAAACTTATTTACTACCCTATCAGCACCTGGAGCCTTATTATTCTTTAATCCTTTTAGTACTGTTGCTAATTCCTCCTCACAAAACAAATCTTCCTTCACATCCAAGGTATCACAAACTTTTTCATTTTCCTCTATATTTTTTCCTGGAACTCTATCTCGGTTAAGCAAGTTCTCAAAATGTTCGGCCCATCTCGCTTTAGCTTTTCCCTTATCGCTAATTGCCACCCCATTCCTATCTTTAACTGGGACAAGTCCGGATTGACTACTACCTCTCAATTTGTTAACGTGCCAGTACAATATTTTACTATTATGCCGTCTAGCTGCATCTTCTAAATCCTCGGCAATTTTATCCATGGCCTCCACTTCACACCTCCTTTGTTCATATTTCAATGCTTTCTCCACTTTCTTTACATTTCTTTTGTTTTCATGTGATCTATCACTCAGATAATTCTTGTACAAGTCCTTTCTCCTTTCTATTAAACTTAAAGCTTTTTCACTAATATTCTTAGCTGCAGTTCTAGCTTTCTTCCCTAATACACCTTCAGCAACTTCACAAATTATTTTTCTAAAATTATTCCAACCATCTTCCACATTATCAAATTTTAAACTCTCAAGTTTAGTATTCAACTGTTCCTGGAAAGTTTCTCTCAAATTCTCATCCTGGAGTCTACTAACATCATAATTTCCCGGGAGGTAATTACCCTTCCGATATTTCAGCTTTAAATTAACCCTTGACACTACTAGATGGTGATCTTTACTTTTAACATCAATAACAGCACTCCTATATACCCTAGTATCTTGTATTGATCCTGCCAGTCTTCGATTTACTATAACATAATCAATAAGGTTTGCTGTCTTACCATCACGTGAATACCATGTTAGCTTATGAGCCATTTTATGACCAAACACCGTATTGGTTATGACAGGATTGTTATACCTACAAAATTGCAAAAGTCTGTATCCATTACTGTTTTCTTTTCCTACACCAAATTTACCTAGGCTGGGATACCATCTATCCATATTTCTACCAATCTGGGCGCTAAAGTCTCCCAGTAATAACATCATATTTCTACCTGGGACCTTGTCTATTTGCTCCTGTAACTGTAAGTAAAATTTATCTGAGTCACTAGTATCTCCACCAGTTGGTTCTACAGGGGCGTATACTACTATAACTGATACCCTGAACTTTCTAGTCATAAAATGAGCAATTAGTATTCTATTATTAATACCTTCCCAGCCTAAACAAGACTTAGCAGCTTCCTTATTCATCATGAGCCCTACTCCCTGTCTATGTACCCCATCCTTCCTGCCTGAGTAAACAAATTCTATATCACCTAATTTCATGCTTCCTACCCCTGGGATATGAGTTTCTGAAACTCCTAATAAATCCAGTTCGAATCGTCTGAATTCGTCAGTCAAAATGTCGATACGATAGTCATTTTTTAATGTCGTAACATTCCAAGTTCCAATTTTCATGTTATTTAAATCATTGAATTTTTTTTCGCCTCGGGAAAAGCAATGATCCCGGATACCAGTGCATGACGGGTATCACATATCTTCTCAAGTCTACACCGAAGTGCTTAAACCGGCTTAGAACCGGACAGCAAGAAGTCCCTGGGACCTCCATGAATGGAGGCTTTGTGCAATCCTGGGCCCATCTTGGTCACAACATGGTTTTCAGCACTTGGCGATGCTCTTCTATCAACAAGAGTCGAAATCCTGCACAGACAATCTCAAGCCTATTACCTCCGACTCATTATATATTCATGCCTACAAATATTATGCTACTACGGGAATTTTTTTTTTTTTTTAATAAAAAAATTATAAAATTCTATAACTTTTTTTAAAAAAGTTATAGAAAATTCGTAAAGAGAATTAATCTAAAAAGCAAAGTAATGTGAATGACAGCATATTTTTTAGCACATTTCATTAAAAGCATAGACAGAAGGTGCATTTTCTGCATACTCCCCCAGATTCCTCTAGGTTCCCTTTAGCCAGGGTGTGGCACCCAATTCTCTGGGTCGACTCATGCTGAGCTTACAGAGTCACGCTACTGACCCCCGTTCAATCCAAATAACCAGCTACGCCAGGATTTGAAACCCTGTCCCAGCGGACAGAAAGTTTTCAATCTAGCGCAACTAGCCACTCGGCTAGGACGGCTTAATGTATCTATTGGTATCTAAATGCATTTTTTAGAGTTTCGGTTACTGTTGAGCCGGGTCTCTTTTTACTTACAGTTTGTTACCACGAACTTGTTTTTTCTGCGTTACCAAAAGTAGGCCTATTGCATTTATAAAACTTTACAGTTTCATGAAATGTAATTAAACAAATAGAAAAAATTTTTCAACTGAAGTAAGGAGCAAGTTAATACTTAAAACAAATATAAATTACTTTGTATATAAGGGGGAGTGCCACCTTCTCAACACCTTGCTCATTAATAAAAAGTTATTCACTGCTTTGAAAAATCTTCTTTTTTTTCCAATTGCAAATCAAAAAAATTACAATAGGATAAAAATAGGAAATACAATAGGATTTTTTACAAATAAATTTTTTTACTAATTTTTTTTTACTAATTTTATTACAAATAAAGCGAATCAACTTGGTCGGATCCAGTACTGATACTATATGGAATTACTTCTTTTGCAGCTGGGAAGCCTAAAACACAGTTACTGATACTTTTAAATCAATTAACTTCTCATATTTTAAATTGATTACAAATTCGTCCTCTTTGGCGTAAAATCGTAGTTTGGTGCCCTAAAATGGCAGAAAATAAGACTTTCCCCTGAAACAATATTTATGGTCATTTAAAAAAGAGCTTGAAATTTACTTTTGAATGAGCTCCCTTCCAATTATCTTGGACCTTCGGTTTGATACAATCACCCAAGGGAAAAAACAAAACAAATAAACATGCATCGACAATGTTTCTTCTAAAAAAAAAAAAAGCGAAATTCCACATTTTGAAGATTGCAGCTTGAAACGGTAGAGTTCTCTGATATGATATATCTAATAAAGGGATTTTCAATAAGATCACTTGCTTTTTTAGGGTGTTTCCCCTATTTCAAAAATCAGGCAAACTTTCTGAGATTTTTGGTTGGGTAACAATAAACTGAAAGAATTTTATATATTTAGAATCAGCATAAGAAGCCATTACTGCCGGTGTAGCGATTTTCATGAGAATTCCATTTTTAGTTTTGATGAATATTGGCCCAAGCCACTTTTTACTTCCAGTTTTTTTTATCACAAACTATTTGATAAGATTCTCCTGTGACAAAAATTGTTTAAACCTGTTCATTGTATTTAGTTGAATAGGACAATAAAAAGAAAAAGGGTCATTTTGACATCTCGATAGTAAGTTTAAATTTTGTTTTTCTTTCGCTATTCAATTTTTTTTTTAATGTCTCAGAATGTAAGAGATTTAAGTTCGAGGGGGAGAATTATCCTATTATGAAAGATTTACATTTTATATGGCCGGTATAAAATCAAAATGTGGTATCTATGCAGACAGGATGATTTTTTGGTATCTTTACTCTTTCTGTAAACTATTCTAAGGCGAAGGAAATTGCATAAAAACATGTCTGTATCTGTTATAATCTACGGAAGCAATAGCTCTTTCTGTAATTTTGGTTTTAGTTTGATTTTCTTTTAAGATTAAATACATAACGGTTTAATATATTATTGGTTAAATAAATGATGGCTTTGCCAGAAATCCTTGTCGTTTAAAATTTACTATATTTTGTTTCATTTTGTATGCAATTTAATTGCACTTTTTATTTGAGAGTTTTCTCCTAAAAGTATTTAAAAATAAACTTATTCCAACGAATAAAATATCCTGAAATATATTTTCTGTCAGCCAACCACCACCGCTAGTTTAGCGTTTGCCCCCCTCACCTGTAAGAATTTCTACCGGCGGGCTTGGAGGGGGGGGCACAAATCATCTTTGGATAAGCTCGAAAATATTGAAAATAATTCTTTAAGCCACGAGATTATGCATTTTGTTGGAAGTAGGGGGGGGGGGGGGGGGGGGGGGGGTAGGGAACAAAACACAAACTTGAATAGATCAGAAGACCCTACCTCAATCTGATTTTTCCAACTGTTTACAATGTCTCAGAATTAGCCAAAGGGATCCAGTTAAACCTTTTAGGGAATATTGAAGCGAGGTTTTGAGGAGGGGGCAACAGGAAAAACAATGTACTGTACAATATATTGTACAGTTAAAATGCTATTTGAAAGACAGAAAATAGCTGAACCACTTAAAATAATCTAATTATGGTTCGAAAACACGACAAATCCCTTCAAAGAATCAACAAACGATGTTTTACATGATAATAACTCATTTTCCCTTATATAAACGTAATCCCATTAATATGTTTTTAATGTCTCGTATAGCTTAGTTTTCTATTGACTCTGTTGTTCAGCTGCGTGAACGCTTATTCTTACCGCATCAATTAGCACATGACAGTTTTTCCATGGTTCGTGTTAGCTTAACAGGTGTGCCCTTAGAACTACAAAAAAAAAAAAAAAAAAAAAAAAAAAAAAAAAAAAAAAAAAAAAAAATTGAAAGAGAATTAGACAGGTCCACGGGACTACTAAAACTACAGTAAAATGGAAAAGCTGAGGAGGTAGGAGAAGGCCCATGGCCTATTGCGAAAAAGTACAGATAATAATATAATAATATTGAATAGACTACAATGGGCTACGGCAAGATTGGGAGATACCAAATTTCGGTTTTGATTGAAGAAGATTGGGAAGAAATCGAATATTTGTCTGATCAACTCACAAGAGGTTTTGATCTCTTATGAGGGGGAGGAATCCCTCGGGAAAGATCCTCTGCAGATAGAGCTGAAGGACTGTCATTTCTGTTTGGTGATTTTGAAGTGGGTGTTATTTATTTTATGATTTTATGTGATAATTTTGTATTTTTTATGATGTGCCAGTTTCCAGCCAATCTACCGGATTCGCGGCCATTTGTCTTAGGAGGTAGGTCTTGGAACCTTCGGCTCTTGTTTTGTTAAGATAAATCTCCTTTCTATTTCCTCTTTTGGTTCTGTAATTATCCCCTTTCGTCTTTGTGGTAATTTTTAATTTTCCCTTAATAATGGTCATGCCATTTTCTTTCCTTTATCGCTTAGGCAATTAAAGCTACGAGTGAGTCACACTCGTAGACTCACTCGAGCGTGAGTCTCACACTCGAGCGCACTTTTACGAGTGAGTCACCCGGACAGAAGTTAACTTTTGGACGGCAATTTTTTGGTAGAATTTGACGGAGGTGAGAAAAGGAAAATAAAGTTGATTCATCTGAGTTGATGTTGTAACCAGCGAGGGCTTGGATTGGCTGGAAATAGTATATCTGCGGACAGAACCCACTCGCGTCCCATGGTCGGCTTGGCCGTCTAAGGCCAAGGTTTTGCAATTATCTTTAGTTCTTGTACAAAGTTAAAGAAGAATACAGTAAGAAATCTTTCTTTATATATTTGACTGTTTTGATTAGCCTAGGTAGAGTCCTAGGTTAGCTTGGTATAGAAAGAGAATCCTATCATCAGAAAGAGATCTTTCTTTGAGGGAAAGAAAGGGAATTGGGGGAATTCAATCTTTGTGGTGCCTGGGACCAAATAGTGTGGCACTTTTATAACACGGGGGAAGTACGTTTGTCAAAAAACCCTAAATGTTTTGCAAACTGCCTGAGACGGGACAAACAGAAATCCATGGGGCGTAGAAGTTACACTGGCCTCCCGGGGCACTGCTAGGTCACTCTGGTGGCATTAAAGGTTTTCTCAAACATAAGAGGGAATTTCAAATCCCCCCCAATACTGGTGGCAGTGATCAAAGGAGCTATCAGCAGCACTGGTAGCGAAAGAACAAACGTTTCCAAAAATACGGGTGGAGATAGCCTAGAAGTAGAAGACTTTAAGAAAGTTTTGCACGGAAAGAAAGATTTGAATGATTGTGAATTTAAAATTTAATGAGCCAGGCTCCTACATACGAACGAAGCATCGTATGAGCAAGGGCACCTTTGGCAAAAGGAGGTTTAGGCCTAGCCTAATTAAATATAGAAATTAGAGAAAATTACAAAATTCGACCGTTTTTCGCGGGAATAGTCAGACAATTGTAAGATTTTGAGA
>JAQQPU010017204.1:7051-18951 GCA_029168905.1 Artemia sp. Kazakhstan ARC1039 | reverse complement strand
CTTAGGAAATTCTTCCTACTCCTTTTGAAAGTGTACCTTAGGTGCCTAAACTGAAAAGGTCAGGTCAACTGATTCAAACTGTTTCCCTGTATCTGAAGACGCCAAAAGAGTCTGTGATTTCCCCAATAAGCCTTCTTTCCTTCTCTCGCTGGGACAAACTTGGAAGTCGAAGTTTTGAAAACATGTCATTTTTATTATGTTTTTTTTTTCTTGATTGTTCATGTGGGAAAAATAATCAACTGGAATTTACGTTTTTGTAACTTGGTACTTTTTGAGCTGCAATAGCCTAATAGCTGGTTTGAGTCTAAATCAACTGCTCAGCTATTTCAACAAACTTTCTCTGGTGTTTTACATCAATAAATTTTACTATCTAAGATGGTATCTACCAAGTACCATATCACCGTATAAATTTATAATCTTATGCTGAGACCTGAATTTAGTGACGCTCACTAGTACTAATGTCTAGTGTGGTAACCTTTGCAGTCGCGCCAGTAGTATTATGGGGTTGTTACACTACATTTCTATGCTACAATTCTCTATGCTAAGTGGCTACGTTCCTCAGATATAACCTTTCACGCTAAGCTCACTTAAAAATTCCATAAAACTATCATAATCTTCGCCTAAGACTATCGCAATCATCATAGCAAACAATTTGAAATAATAAAAAAAAAAAAAATGTGGTATGGAGAAGAAGATTCAAATCCTAATGAGTATGAAAGGCTTTCTAGGAAAAGTTTATGAAATTATTTTCGAAATTCATTAATTTTTCATTCAGGAATTCATTTTTTTATGCTATGTTGACTTTTCCAGTACGTGACACAAGCTTACATAATGTAGAATTCCATGTAAAACTCGAGTCTACTTGTACTACCTATGTTTCGGACAGAATTCGCTCCGCAAGATTATATATCGTAGAATAGAGCCTTAAGATATTCTAATGTGGACTGTTCTACAACGTAGTGGGACAGCACTATAAAAGTGAGATGCTTGTGACAATGATAAAGTTTATCACTGTCAAGTGATAAACTTTAGAAATTAATGAGCTGAAAATGGGTAAACAAACCATTAAGGAAGTTTAATATCGTAATCAAAAACACTCTTAGCCTCATCGTCTCTGTTATGCCTAAAGGTCGTATCTGATATTTTAAAACTTAACAATTGCCAATATTTCTGAGCTGCGTTCAAAGGGTTCAGCAGGCATTGCGTGTTCAATTACACTTTGATTTTCCTGATCCACTTTGCTATCATGATCGTCCCTTTACTTACTTAGACTTAGATCCTCCGACGCCTAGTGGCGTATAGGATAGTAATAGTTGACCTCCACCTCGGATGATCCTGAGCTAGAGACCACAGCTCTTTAAGGGAAGATTTTATATCTCTTGCCTCATCTTTAAGGGAACGGCCACTAGTTATCCGTTGTCAACCCCTCTTCCGGAGACCCGGAGGAAGCCAGGACCAAACTTTATATGGTAGTCGTCCTTGTCTCATTCGAGTCATGTGACCCCCCTGTAACGCCACCTTTTAAGTCGGCCTTTGTCTGTTATTTGAGGTTGCTTGGTAGGAAATCTAATCCGGGTGTTAGGTACTCGTATCAGCCCAGCATATTGCAAGTATTCTTAGCATGCAATTGTTTTCAAATCCAAGTAACTATTTCTCTACAGCTCTAGACAAGCTCCAGTATTCGCATCCGTATGTTAATACGGAGGTTACGTTACTGTTGAACAGGAACTGTTGAAGAACTGCTAAATTCTTCAATTTTTGTTTCCCGAAGTTTAAGAACTGCAGCTACTGAAGTGATCACGCCGTTTGACATTGCCTTGGTCTCGCTCACATTGATGTGCAGGTCTGTTTGGGAACCTTTTGAAGGTAGCTGCTGAATGTTCTGTTGCACATCTTCTGTGAAATGAGTAACAAGAGCTATTTCATCGACGAAGTCGCAGTCATAATTTGTGTTTGAGGGTTTAACTGTACCGCGCCACAGAAGTTGCAAGATCTCCAACCGAATTCTATGATTATGGCAAATAAGGTGCACACTATTGCCCTTCATATAGAGCTTGATCGCATTTATAACCTTTTCAGGGATTCCAAAAGACCAAAAAATTTTCCACATTGCTCCAAGACAGACTGAATTAAAAACCTTCTGAAAATCTATGAAAACAAGGTGATCGTTACCAGCGATTTATTTGATTCTTCAAGCAGCATCCAAAGGATGAAGATACAGCCGCAACATGATCGATTTGGGTCGAAAACTATGTGGTTCGTCTCTTAGTATAGAAACTACTTGTCCTTGAATTCTATTTAATAACATTTGGCAGAGAACCTTATTTGTAATCGTCTGGAGTGTTATTCCTCTCCAGTTATCGCATACTGATTTCTTTCCTTCCCTGGAAACTTTGACAATCACGCCCTTTTCCCATTCAGCTGAAACATGTCAGTTTTCCTTATCTTTGTCAATAGTATAAAAATTGGTTTTATGATGTGCTTTCTGCCATGTTTAAGAGGTTCAGGTGATACTCCGTCGTGGCAAACTGCTTTCCCGTTCTTTAGGTGTCAGAGCAATTTCAGTGTCATCAAAAAAAATTTGAGCAGAATTAAATATTAAGATTCAAGAGTGGCGTATCTGCAGTATCAAAAAGATTTTGGGGGATAAGTTGGTTGAGAACACCAGCGAAGTATTGCCTCCACCGTTCTGTCACTTCCTCTCGACTGGTTAGAAGCTGACCATTACGTTTTTGTCATATTTACAGACTTCTGTTCGGGCGACTTATATCTTTTTGGTTAATATTTACACAGTTCTGCTGTCTCCACAACCTGTACCTCGTTTGGCTTCTGTAGCTAAGTTCTCTCTTGCCCCCCCTTTGTTTATAAGCTGCCAAATGGCATCACTAATCCATTCTTCTTTTCTATGCTTCTTGTATCCAACCATTTTGGCGGCAACGTCTTTAATGCGCTGAGTCCCGAAGTCCATCAATGCTCTGTGGATTGCAATCTTCAAGCTCCAAGTCAGCAAATCTATTTTCCAGTGAAAATCACATTTTCTCTGCAGGGCCTTGTTATGAAGCTTTTCGACATCAAACTTTTTATTGCCGGTTTTGGTCGCAACCCTCGGCTTCAGTTTGCACAGAGCTATCACCTGTTCATGGTCTGAAAAGCAGTCTGCATCGCGGTACATTCTGACGTCTTGCAGGCATCGTCTCCTCCGTTTACTAATAAGTATGTGGTCTATTTGGCTCCTGATCCTGCCATTGGGAGAATTCCAAGTATATTTATGGACCGTCCTGTGTGGAATTTATTATTTAAGTTGAACCTAAATAATAACCTCCCTTCGAATCAGTTCAATTTTTTCGTATCAAATGGTTTCTTAGAAAATACTTTTTTATTTTTCGGTTACTATGGACCGAGGCTCGCTCTTTAATAAGCAGTAGCTACTGCTACAGAGCTCATATCACGCAATATTTTCCAAATAAATATTAATGCCAACAATTTAAAAATGTTTTTGCCAAAATGACCACTAAAAAATTCGGTACTTACGTGTTATAGCGACCACACCAAAGAAGTGAAGTTAGGTTACTCCTAATGAAATATACAAAAATATGATGGGAATACAATACTTTAGTAACAAAATTATGGAAAATACAACAGGGAATTTGGGAAATCAGGCCGCCGAGAACGCGTTATATTAAACACCTAACCTAGCCACCTGTATATATTAAATGTTTAGTTAAAATATACCTGAAAAGCAGTGTCTCTCGCTCAGGCTAATCTGATTATCTCCGAGTGGACACGGAAAACGGTTTTTATTACAGATAAAGAACAAAGTGTGGTCGCTATAACTTGTAAGTACCAAAAACTTGTTAGAGTAATATATGATTAATCTCTTCTATAGTGTGCTTAGTTGCACTTTCTATGGGACCAAACACGAACGCCTCACCCAGCATCCAAAGATGTTCCATTGGAATTTATTTAACTGACGGGTCCCTGTCCCTGCTGGCTATTCCATAGTTGACCTAAGATTATTCTCCATTTGGAGTATATAAGGGAACACCAAATCAGCAATGAACCTTTTTGAATTCTCTCTACTTTGTTTAATGAACTTGTTCTAAGTGACCTCTGACCGACTCATAATAATGATCTTGCTAACAGATTTGGATTGGACCAACTTGTCGCGGGTAAAGGTTTCAAACAAGAGTTTTTGTATCTGAAATGTAATATGAATTCATTTATTCTTGGCTAGGATCATGTAATAAACACTCATTATATGTCTATGTCTCCAACGCCCCTACCTGATGATTAAGATTAAGCTGCTACCTTGCTGATAGTAATAAAGAAGAGTGATAAATCATCAAGTGCTCAGGTTCTACTTAGTATTCTGTGTTAAAATTGGAAGCATAATAAAACCAAATGTAATTAAGACCAGACCTCGTTTGTCTTGTATATCATCCTTGGATTTTGAATCGAATATTTTGCCAAAAGACGAGTAAATTTTCAGTGTTGTGACTACCATGTTGAATATAGTCTTTTTCTCTACTCGGTCGATTTTGATTGTTCGAAAATATAGAAGTTTGACCAGTTTTCTGAGTAGAAAAAAAATAATATAAATAACCTTTTAATGTAAAAAATGGACCAAGATCGTTAATACAGAGAATTTAAAAAACTGCATTAGAATGCTATAAAGACCAGGAATGGTTTGTGCTGCCTTTTATCCTTGAATTTTGAATTAAAATTTAATTAACTGTTAATTGGAATTGGAATTGTTAATTGGAAAAATTTAATTGGATTAACTGTTTTGGCAAAAGACAGGCTAATTTTCAGGTTTGTGACTACCGTGTTTAATAGCCTTTTCTATACTCTTCCGATTTTTTTTTTTTTTTTTTTTTTTTTTTTTTTAATTCGAACATAAAGAATTTTGACTAGTTCTCTACGTAGAGAAAATCGTATAGAGAACCTTTAAATGTAAGAAAAAGCACATGGATCCTTAATACAAACAAGTTTAAATAACAACATTAGAATGACTAGAACTGAGTCTAGTGAATTCAGTGACATAAATATCTCATCCTTGTGGTGCAAGTTACAGCTGTGGGGTTGTCGCAAATTTGTAGGGAAGATATACTTTAATTTAGGGAAAAATTTCAGCAAACTTACAGCATTTTAAATTTAGTCTTTATCAGCTCATATCACAACAACGGGTACAAGCTCGGGATGTACATAAAAAAAGATAATTGTTATTAGAAACTTCAAAATATCGTCAACAGTTACTGAGGGGGAGCTGGAGAAACGTAGATACTTCATTAATGTTTTTATTTTTCTTATTTATATTGATTTCTTACCTCTTATTTTTTCTAAAAAAAAAAACCGAAAAATAATAATGAGAGTACAGATCTGTGAACAGCTATACATGCGACATGCTCGCAATAAATTCTGTTTTTCCGATTTTCACTGACTTAGGTTAGTTTCCTAGATATTTTACTTTTTTTATTTCTTTAAGTTGTGTTCTGATTTGTCCAGCTTAATTTTATATCTCGTGTTTGTAATTCTTTTGTGATCATAGTCTGTTTCTCACACTTGCTTGGGTTATTGTGACTGTATTTGTTCCTACTTGGCTGCTTCTATTTAAGTTGTGGAAAAATTTCAGTAAGTCAACATCTTAAATTGTTTGTCTTTTGTCAGCTGATAGAGATAATTAGGTACTTCAAGATTATTCTCGACATTTCTAAGGGTTAAGTGGAGAAACTTAGAAGGCTTATTAATGGTCTTATTTTTTCGTCTGCTCTGCTTAGCTATTTTATGTTGCTCTAACTTAGTTGTTCTTCTTTTCTAGTCATCAGCTGATGGAAATGACAGTGGTAAAGGAGGCAGTGATACTCACGTGTCCAATGGAGATGCATCTGATCTAGTAGCGGTTTCCCCTTATCCAAGCCACTTAATCACCACAGAAAGGATTGTTGTCTATGAATTTCTACTCCCTCAGAAACTATGCGGAGTTCTTATTGGGCGTTATGGAAGCAATGTCAATGACATCAAAGTAAGCTTTTATTTCTTGTTCCCTATAGAATATCCTCAATCCGTACAAGAGAATGTTGGGCCGTATCTTTGTATTAAGAAAGGTTCAAACTATTTTTGGAAAATTTGCTAAAATGTGTGAGAAGATATAGACTTGCAGTTTTGAGATAACCTCATATTTGCTTCGTCACATCCCAAAAAAAAATTCCGATTATCCTAAACCTACCAACTACCGCACATATAAACAGGGATAATTGGGAAGGAAGATGACCCTATCCCAAAATTCATTCAAAGTAACTTCCCCTCTAAAAAGAAAAAAAATGAGATAATAATAAAACCGCTTTTTATTGTTTTTGACCTCCTTCCACCGTAAGTTTTCTTTGACACACTCACCCTAAGAATAAGATCTTTTTGGACAACACAATCTGGACTTCTCAGGGGAACCAGGATGATGTCTTATGGTTCGCATAAGGAGACAGAGACCCGAATATATCCATTCTTGTATGTTTGCCCATAAAGCAGTAAGACAGCCCTTGAGGGTGTATTTTCCAAATCTCTGTGTACATATGTATACCCTGAAAGATAAGGTCTAGCTGTAAAATAATAGGCCCGTTTTTTAGCAATAAGATCTTACATCTTTCTGCAAAGATTATCGTTTTTTAACTCATCTTTGTTCTAAGATCTTACAGCTCACTGATGTTAGCAACAAGTGTGAAGAACGCGATTTTTCTGCCGTATAGAACGATGATGAGAGGACTTGGATGATCTACTCATCATTGTTCTCAGACCGCTGATCAGAGCAGAATGATGAAAGACGTTTGCACAAAAACGACCAAAGATGTAAGATCTTTGTTCAAAGATTTCACTTTTAAGCGTTTTGTGACAAAAGATGTAAGAACTTAGCACATTGATGAGTGAATAAACGCTCCTTATATAACTCATTTCTTATCTTATACGTTCGCATGCTGAAAATTTTCAATTTGGATCTGACACAAGAATCAATTTCGATGCAAGAAGTTAAGGTGGGGAATTTGAAAACGGCGAGATTTTTTGGTTTGAAATAAGAGAAGGAGACATAATTGACCTAAGCATCGCGATCAGCCCATTTATTCCCAAATATCGGGATTCTTACGCATTTTTGCGCGCGTAGTAAAATGTTACTTCTGGGAGGTCGATTGGCACGGCTAGGATTTGCTGTAGTGAAGAGGGCTACGGGCCTTTTAGGGAAGGTTAAATACCATGACCTTTTTCAAAATGTGGCTCACTTCTGATAATGTTTCAAAAACCACATTATCAATCACTTATTTTTTCTTGGATGGTGAGGGTAATTAGTAAAAATTAAGCAAGAAAAACGGGTTTGAATTTTTAAAAAGCAGTGAATACAATAAAATAAACACTTAATTAAACAAACCTCCGGGGGACGTACCCTTCCATCCCGCCTTTTTGGGATGGTGTATTATGTCTTGACTTGGGTATGCTTCTGGGCTGTACCACAAAGCATGACAAAATAAAAGGTTCAAGCTTTCAAAAAAGGAAATAATTTCACGCTCTGTTGCTTTTTCTCAATTAAGCTGCTCATGCTTCAAGACAGCAAATGTTTAAGACTTCTTTGGTCTAACAGTTTAGAGTTTCACCATCCTTTTGTATCAAACTCAACATTTTGACGTTCTAAAGGACAATTCTATTGGACTAACAGTTTTTTCTTTTTCAGTTTTTCTTTATCGAGCAGACAAAGAGGCGTAACGAGCACCTTACCCACAAGCTGTTTTCTCTTGAAACATTTAAAGAAATCAAGATAAGAAACGAGCATACTTGAAAACAATCTTGAGATAAGCTTAAAAACCTTCGTTTCATGAAAATAATTCGTTACTGCGCCATATTAAAGAATTAAAAAACTTTAATAAACTAATTGAAGAATAGAGAAAAGCTGTAGCCTAGAGAAAATTTTTTACGGGCTTTCACAGTACAATCTTACCTTTTTAAAGTTTCACTTTAATGTAAAGATTCGTTTTTTGGACATTAATTCATTTGGAGATAGTTTTTTGGTGATGACGTCACAAATCATTTGAAATTAACATTCATTAGTATGTCATTATTTTCAATTTAATAATTTAACACCAATTTATAATTTCAGCTGTCATGAAGAAAAAAGGTCAGGGACAGTAAAAAAAAATAAAAAAAAAAAAAAAAAATTGAATTTCCAAGAGAACACTGTGTTAGATCTTAAATTAATCAAGTTGGTCGGAAAGTAAGGTATACGAATAGTCTTTGTAGTGGTGGAACTTGGCGTGGTCATACTATCCTATTGTTCAAATCTTTGAATTTTTGTCTTGATATCCATGGTCGGCAAAATTTATCTTTTCCTGCTGAATAATTTCGAGAAAGCACGAATAATGACCAACTGTCCCCCCCCCCCTCAACACGTACAAAAGTTGGACCTCTTCTGAAATAAATGTCTATGTATGGGCCTTATCACCAGTGGTTGATTATTTACGCTGACTACTACGACTACTAACAACTCACTGCAGCACCAAGCCGTCTGAGGCCAAAACAGCTGCGCATGCTCCTCCTCCATCCCAATCTATTCAAAGCCTTCCTTTTTACACCCGCCCACGAAGTTCCCGTTTCCTTTAAATCTTTCTTTATGACGTCCTCCCACCCCAGATGAGGACGACCTGCTTTTCGTTTAGCGCTAGATGGTTGACCGAAAAGAACAATCTTCGGCAATCTGTCATCCTTCATCTGCACAACGTGCCCTAGCCACCTCAACCTTTCCTTCATTATAGCCTTAGAGAGCGGTATTCAACCACATTGTTCGTATAGCCTATTGTTTGAAATACGGTCAGTCACCCGGGTACCCAGAACAATCCTTAAGCAAATCTTCATCCGCTTTTCGGAGCGTCCATTCTTCAGAGCTATATTTGACCACTGTCATCACTGTAGCTTCTAATATTCTTATCTTGGTTTGCAGATTTATCTTCCTATTCGTCCAAACTTTTTTTTAATTGTGAAAAAACACCCTGAGCCTTGGCTATTCTACTCTTAACATCTTCACTGCTCCCACCATCTTTTCTAATAATACTACTAAGGTAATTGAAGCTGCCCACCTGATCAATCTTTTCATTACCCTACGTCAGCTTTTCATCTTCACTTATTCCTAGCCTTAGTGACTTATTCTTCTTAACATTAATTTTCAAACCTATTCTAGCACCCTGAACTCGCAAAACCTCTAAAACTTCATTCATTTTGCTCACACTTTCATCTAGGATGCATAAATCATCAGCATAATCTAAGTCCAGGAGACTTTTTCCATCCCATTGGATTCCGTGGTCTCCCATTGCCTTTCCAGGGCTCCTTAAGACAAAAGTTATTCCAATTCTTTGATCACCTAGGTTTTTAAAAATAATCTTTTGAAGTTATATTCAATATATATTTTGTATTGTTTAGATCTTTTTGTTTTAATGCTATTTATTTTCTCTTTTGTTTAGAATGGCTATGTAATGCGATTTATTTGGAAAAATTGCTCAGTAACTGTGGCTCTTAGAAAAATTTGATATATTTATGTTTTTTTAGTTAGAATTCCCAAAACTACATTTAAAAAAACAGGAAATTTATTTTCCATTCGTCAAAAACCTCCAAATTGAAAAGAAAAACTAAAAAAAATGATTTTTTTGACAAAACTATGGGGAATGGAAGAGTTCCGAATCAACTTAGAAATTACTGGACAAAAATTACTTAAGGTCGTTTAGTTTTATGTGAAACAATGGTCTTATGCTGGCCAACGATGCCAATAATTTTTTGTATCAATATTTAAAGTGTAAGTGTATTCACATTTAATCTCGTGGCTGGTATTGGAGGATTTCCCGATGGAGGGGTATAGATATGAAGTTGACACTCTTTTGCGCTATTTCTTTTATTATGAATAGGAAAATCCTTCAAATCTCCCCTTTACTGAAGTGTGTTTGTTGATACACCTTGGGGATAAATTACTGCTTTTATAAATTTGTCGCAGTGTTAAGTCGGCTTAAGCCGACACAGTGGTGAAAAACCTTCCTCTTTCTTCCACATTATAAAAATCTTTGCTTTGGACAATTTCTAAAAGATATCTGAAGATTTTGTTGTTTTTTTAACTTTTTGAGCTCAGTCTGATACAGCCCGGCTTTTACTTGCCATTTTTTGCAAATACTTTAGATGTCATTATTATTTTTAAAATTTAATTTAGCAGCACTTATAAGTATATTATGATTAAAATTTAAGAAATTATAAAGGAAATCTCAAAATTTTGATCCTGCTATATTGATTCGAGAATTGTGAACACGCTTCTTTCTTAATTTGCCACAACTTTGGTGACATCAAACCACAATTCCTTTTAACATTTTTTTGTGTTAGGAGCAGAAGAGGGGTCATCGATCCACTTTGGGTCCACCAGTCATAAAGATTAAAAACGTTTGCATTATTACGGGCCAAATAAGTTACAACATATATACCCACTTGCAACTAAAAAATGGTGATCGGACGGGCAGGGGGAGGCTGTTGAAGCTCACTTTGTCCCTCAAATAATAGGTATCGACATTCTTTTCATGTTATTTTGCAAACATGTCGCACAGCTAGTCCCCGAAGCCGCGCCACGCCGACATGACGGTGGCGAATGTGTGACTTAGTATCGGCGGCGGCGCGCCGAAAATTTTTGGCGGCGCGCCGCCGATTTTAGACCCACGGCGCGCCGATTTTTCTGATTAAAAATAATATTAAAATTCCACTTCACCAAGCACGTTCAACCTTGATTTTAGTAAGGATTTTTAAATGGTTGGCTAAAAACATACAGGAACAATATGACTTACTTGACTTACTTACTTGTTGTGTTTATGTTATGTTTTGTTGTGTAAATGCAAAGTGCAAATTATGTTCTGGCCTTGGGAAGGCATAGGGGTTTTGAGCCCAACTTATGTTAATTTCCGCTCTTTTTGAGTTTGACGCGGTTATTTATTGTAATTTCTGTTCGTTTTGGGTTTCGTTTATTTATCGATGCTGATTTGTGGTAGTTTCACGCTTGGTAGATTATTTGATTTTAATTTTGCTCATTTTTGTTTAATGGGGTTCTTTACTTTTCTTTGAAAAACTTACTTTGCGGAAACAGTTTTTTAATTAATTTCTGTTCGTTTTATATTGACATAGTCTTTTCAGGGAAAAAGAAAATAATACTTTAAATCTTTTCGTTTTTTTAAGAATTTATAGTTCGGCCTGCTATTTGTATGCTGGAAAAAATTTTTCAGCAACATTTAAAAACATAGACCCTTTTAAAAATCTGGGCACAAATAGTAGTGTTTAATTTAGTTTCATACCTCCTCTAGTTGACCTGAAATAGAAAACTTGATAACATTCGCAAAAAAAAATTGTTTACTTTCTTTGATAGCTTGGATACACTTACGCTATTTTGATTTGGTCAAATTTTAAGAGCAGAAGAAACCCCAAAAGTTTGAACATAATACCCTCAGTTGTTCTTGGGATACTGCTGAGATGCCTTATTGGGAATTAGCATTAACAGAGTGCATTTTGATTTAATCTTAAGGCAACATTTGCTTTTTAAACATAAAGGAAAATGGGAGGGTGGGAGTGGGAGGGGGATCAGTTTCCCTCCAACAACTTTTGACTATTAAAAAGGACATCAGCCCTTTCTATTTTCAATCGAAGGAGCCCTTTTCGAAGTTCCTACGACAACTCCTTCGGTACGAAGTGCCCTGGTCTAAACAACAACAACAACAAGAAAATGATACATTATACCCACATCGATCTCTACTATAAAAATTTCAAGCCTTCCAATCACTTTCGATTATTAAAAAGGGCACTAGGCTATTCAATTTCCAATCGAATGATCCCTTTTTGAGTTTCTATGGCAACGC
>JAQQPU010017203.1:0-18953 GCA_029168905.1 Artemia sp. Kazakhstan ARC1039 | reverse complement strand
GACATTAATTAACTTGACGTCATCTGTCAGACATTAATTAACTGTTTCCCGGGAACTCGTAACATTTGGCTTGGAAACAACAATAACAAATACTGTTTCCCGGAAACTCGTAACATCTGGCTTGAACAACAACAAGAAGGAAGTGTCAAAGTTCCTGTTTTTCCATTCTCACTGACAAAATCCATAAAACCATCAAATAATCAACACACATAACCATCCATGAAAACAGACATAAATGTGACAAACTTTCTGTTTTTTCATTCTCACTGACAAAGTCCATAAAACAGACAAAATTCCTGGTTTTTCAAGTGAGAAAATTCCTGTTTTTCAAATTCTCACTGACAAAGTCCATAAACCACGTGGTTCTATGCCCATATAAGGAGCCCCCCGGGAGCTTTAGGGTCATCTCTACTAACTCTTTTTTTTAAACAATAAAAACTTTAGGGTAAAGAGCGAGGCGTTGAGGAGGGCACAGCCCCTTTCATATACGGAATAATTTCTGTTCGTTTTAAGTTTTAATGTCGCTCCTTACTTTCAGTTTAAAAAACTTGTTTTTTTTATTTAATTAGAGTAAAGAGCGAGGATTGAGAATGCGACTGTAACGGAAAAACTTCTGATCATTTTAAGTTTAAACCTTACTCTTTACTTTCAGTTGAAAAAAGTTGTCTTTTCATTTGTTGAAAAGACATTTGTTTCATTTGTTGACGAACAGAAATTATTCCGTATATGAAAGGGGCTGTGCCCTCTTCAACGCCTCGCTCTTTACGCTAAAGTTTTACTTTGTCTCACAACTTTATTTTTTAAAACAATAAAAAGTTTGACTTTCTCACAACTCTATTTTTTAAAACAATAAAAAACTTTAGCGTAAAGAGCGAGGCGTTGAGGAGGGGACAGCCCCTTTCATATACGGAATAATTTCTTTTCGTTTTAAGTTTTAATGTCGCTCCTTACTTTCAGTTTAAAAAACTAGTTTTTTTTATTTAATTTCATTAAGGTTCAATTACTTTTAGGGGGTCTTTCCCCCTTTTTTCGAAAACCAGCCAAATTTTCTCAGGCGCGTAACTTTTGATGAGTAATATTAAACTTGATGAAACTTATATATTTGAAATCAGAATTAAAATCTGATTCTTTTGATGTATCTTGGTACCAAATTCCGTTTTTTAGAGTTTCGGTTACCATTGAGCCGGGTCGCTCCTTACTTACAGTTCGTTACCACGAACTGTTTGAAAAGCAAGTTATTTAAAAATACTTCAAATTCAACAGCCCTTGTGTTCTATGACTCAATCCTAAAGGAACGAGTCATAGAACGATAACAAAAACTGACTAGCTTAAAGAGCAAGGGTTGAGAAAGGAGCCGCTCCACTCATATTTAAAATGGCTCTTGTTTCTCTTAAGCTTAAAACTTGGTTTTATAAATGGAATTTCTGATTGTTTTTCAAATTTTGACAAGAAATCCTTTCCTGCTTTCTGTGTAAAATTTGGCTCAGAAATTTCCCTGAATCTTACCATGAAAAATTATTCCCCCGGAAGGACTTTATACCACTCAAGGACCCCCTTCCCACCAAAAAATACCACTTCCCATTATAATTTTTTTCCTATTCTGCAATGAGAAATACTATATGTGAACGGTGGGCAAACTGCGTAACTTGTAGTTCCTTCTTCTTGGACTATAAGGGATCATTTCCTCCCCAAAGATAAATTATTGGACCTTTCTACTGTTTAAATCAAATTAATAATGCCAAATTTTGATATGTCATTATGTGGGTAAAAAGAGGCGTGGAACAATTGCTAGCTACCCTCCAATTTTTGGTTATTCTCAAAGGTCAGTAATATTTGTGATTCACGATCAAATAAGCCCTCTTCTAATCTTCTAGGTTTGGTTTGCTACAATTGGGCATGGGGAACGAAACATATAAAACCGTATCTCTTCAAGGAAAAAGTACAAAATTCAAGATTTTAGATAGAAAATAGGAGTTAAAACTTCAACACTTAGGCTCTCTAATCAGAAAATAATAAAATGAAAAATAAAATCAAAACAGGTGAGAAAACAAGGATTTTGTCAGCCAGTGGCAAACCATGATGACGAAGAAACAAGCAAATATTTCTACAAGGACCTCCCTCAAGCTGTCCTCAGTGCTAAACAAAAAAGAAAGAAGAAAAAAAAACAACGAAAATTTAACCTTTCGAAGTTTACCCGACAACGACAAAACAGACACTCAAAGTGTCTATGGATTTGACAGTGGAAGAAGACACAACCATGTATTTTATAAAATAATCTCTTATTTAAAATAAAGTATTTATCGATTCAACGTTTCTTGTAATTTTTTTTCTATATGAATGAATACTAGATAGGAATGACACTAAAGGCTAAGTAGAAACAGAGTTGAAGGTATAGAGTGAAAGGATATAAGGATAAAACAATAGCTCCAGAGGGAGCTATTTAGAGGGTTAGAATCACCCTTTTCCAGTGAACATGGCCATTTAAATCCGTTTTAACAAGAGTCCCACTTGATATGAAACCAGTGATAAACAAAATTTCTTATTTGAACGAAAACCATCAAAAATTTTTAACTAAATGTTTTATACAATCTCCTTCCAAAAAATATAATTTATACATAAAGGAAACAAATATATTTACAAATAAAATGTCTAATTTTATTTTTGTACATTCTACACCTTAGAAGTAGGTATTTATAAATCCTAAGTTGAAAAGACATCCATTTTTTAAAAAGGGGTTTATCTCTCACTGCCATCTTTATTTCAAAGTACTTACTCTATCACTGAATTCCAGCAAACCCTTAATTATTCAATGCAAATGAACTTTTGCCATTGGTTTCATATTAGCTTATAGAACAAAAACCAGTTTTTTGACATGATGCCTATACGTGCCACATTTCGATAGAGTCGTTTTTGGTTTAGAATTGGCATGTCATCACCTTCGTATTAGCTTAAGAAACAAAACCAGTCTTGTGACGTCAGCTCTTAAACATGCCCCTTTTCGACAAGAATTCATTTTTGTTTCTATGTGGCATGGCCGCATAAAACCTGTTTCAAACATGCCACAAAGCGGCTGATCCTGTTTTCGACCGACCCTCAATACCTTGAAGTAACGATGATGGTGCTGGTAATGATTCAATACCTTGAAGTTGCGATGGTGCTGGTAAAGCGTTTCTTAAATTTTGATCTAATCTTAGAAATCGCCGTTTCAAATTATCATCATTTTCTTTTAATTTTACTACAATTGGAGCATTCAGCTCTTCAGTATATTCATGAAATCCTTCTTGTATTAACGCATTCTGTCTAACCTTTTGTCTTAGTATTTCCCTGTTGTTAACTATATTTGTTAACAACTTTTTTAATTCTTTAACATCCATTTATATAGATTAAATTATATATAAGAAAATTATTATTATAAATCAATAACTTTTGATAACTCTGTTTCAAAAAAAGCACCAATAAGTAACTCACCCGATTTATCGGATAATTCATACGTAATATGAGTTGTCTGTTTAACTGTAGCAATTTGAAATATTTTCGTTGTATAATTTGGAAGATAGCCTTTATCAAAAACACTCTTTTTCTTATTAATTCTAACCAAATCACCTGCATTAAATTTATGTTTCGTTGTTTGATAATGTATGTATGGAAACAGATTTTTATACACCCTGTTTTCATTTTCTTTTCTACTAGCTTCTATTGGTTTCATTTTGATTGATCTATGATATGACTTATTATAATTGTCAACTAATGACGGTAATTTATCTATCCAACGTTTAGTATTGTTTTAAGTAAAATGTTTCCATAATTTCTCTTTAATAGTTCTATTAAAGCGTTCCACTACTATTTGAGCTTTCAATTCACTTTCAGATGAAAACCAATGAATTTCATGACTTTTTAAAAATACTTGAACGTTTTTCATAATAAATTCTTTACCTTTATCGGTTTGTAACTTTTTAGGTTTTCTATTTTTAAATAAATCCGTGAAAGCATTAATAATTTCCTTACCCTTTTTATTTTTTAAAGGGATACACCAAGCATATTTACTAAAACAATCAGTCACTGTAAGAATGTAATTAAAATTATTATTTTCCTTTTTATACTGTTGCATGTCAACTAAATCAGCTTGCCACTGTTCATCAATACTATGTATATAAACTCGCCTTCTTTCAAATGTGTGATAAGAGGGATGGTGTAAAGAATAAATATTTTGTTTTTGCAATATTTCTTTTATTTTAGCTTTTGAAACAGTATAGCCATTTTCTCTTAATTTTCTATGTAAATAATCAATCCCTGAAAAATTAGCGTAATATAATTCTAAAAGCTTGTCTTCGATTTGCTTATACCCAGCTTTTTGCTCTACACAGGTAGTGGTATTGGCAGTTTCTTTAAGAATATAGCTAACTGGGAATTATTCAAGACTTCCCTGGAAAGAATATGGATGCTGTAAATAAGGCTACTTTAACAAATAAAGGGTTTAATCTGTTTAAAAATGCTGAATATATCATTAATGGTAAAACAATTGAATCTATTGATTATGTTGGTACATCGACAACTGTTAAAAATCTATTAGAATTTTCTGATGATTATTCGAGAAGCGCAGCAACAAATATAAACTATAAAGATAAAACGCAATCAAACGATTCATTTACAGAAGAAAGTGAGTTTGTAAGTACTTCTACAACTGCAAAAGCCGGTGAAAGTCCAACAATTAAAACAAAGAAAAATGATAAATTTAATAGCGGTTTATTAAAAAGATATAATTAAACAAAAGAAAGTCATGTAGTTAGTATGTATTTACCATTATCAAGATTATTTGTATTTTGTCAAGAAATTAATCGTGTATTTAGAGGTGTTACACATAAAATTGCGTTGAAAAGGAATAGTAACAATAATATGATTATAAAAAAGGGTTCTCAAAATTTTAAAGTAGATACAATGTATTTATCTTGGTTTCTACCAGTATTAAATCCTAGTTTATTCATTAGAAATGATTTAGAAGTTAAATTAGTTAAAAAGAGTTTATTTGAATTAAGATGGGAAGCGTGTAATACATATAAAAGTGATAATAGAAATGACAAAGAATTGACATGGAGAGTCGTCAGTGAAAGATGCAATACAACTAAAATCGTTGTAGTATTATAGAAAACAGAAAAAATAGTAATGCTTTACAAAATAATATGGTATTTGATCATATGAATATTGAAAAAATTAAAGTGAGAGTGAATTGCTATAAATATCCACAAGAAGAATTAAAATGTGATTTTAGTAATGAATGTGAGGATTATTTTAATGCTTATCAAAGATTTTTACATTTAGGATACAAACATCAAAACGTTGGTAGTGGAACTATTGTTAGCTATAATGACTTTAAAACAGTATATCTATTATTTTGTTTTGACGTTTCAAGACATGAACCAAATATTTATGCACCTGGATCAAATGTTGATATAGAAATTAAACTTTTGTTAGATGAAGGGTCTGCTGAGTCATACAACATTTACTGCGTTATATTTTCAGAAAGAAAAGCAAACATGGATGTCATTGATCATAAATTACATGTTAATCTATAAATGATTTTCGATTCAGAAAATTTGTATAATAAAATGAATTATAGGTTAAAGGAGAAACTTTTAAGAGAAATGAAAGTGAAAAATAAATACAATCGAACCGTTAAGAAAGAAGACTTAGACATTGGAATAGAATACACAATTAAAGCAATGAAAAATCTAGTAACTATATATGGTAATAAACTTGTTTTTATTATTAATTTTGAGGATGAAATGGTTGATATCTTTGCATCAAAACGATTTGATTCTAAAGCAGCTGATTTTGAAAAGAAATTTAAAAAAATAGAAAAAGATAAAGGTATGATTTTAAAGGTTATTGAAAGAAAAGGGAAAGATAATAATAATTATCTAGATATTGATATTGAACTTAATTAGTAGTATATCGAACTATCTAATAAATATTAAATTATTACATTTTATCAGTAGTATAAGAAGAATGGAATATTTTTTCAAATTACATCAAAAATTCTTATTTCAGAAGACTTGTTTTGATGTTAAAGCTCATGATGGAAAATTGTTAAAATGTTGGGAATTTTCATTTAAAATGGGGTGAATTCAATTGAAAAAGAGGTAAATTAGATTAATTAATGATGTGGTCCAGCTCCTGTATTTCTTATACTACTGGGGGTATTTTCTGGGTGAGGGGGTTAAGAAGACTAAGTAACTAAGGATAGGAATAAGGGAAGATGAATAGGTGACGTTGGGTAACGAAAAGATTGATCAGGTGGACAGCTTCACTTACCTTTGTAGTATCATAGGCAGCGCAATAGCACTGCCTAAGTAAAGAATGATGTTGGCACAATGTATTATTTATTATTATTATTATTATTTTTTGGTTTTAGACCAAGGCACTTCGTATTGAAAGAGTTGTCGTAGAAATTTTGAAAGGGCTCATTTCGAAAAAGGGCTTGTGCCCTTTTTAATAGTCGAAAGCGATTGGAGGGCAACTAAAACCCCTCCCACGCCCACCATTCCCCCAAACACATCCAATCGAAATTTTGAGATAACCATTTTGTTCAGCAGAGTTGTTTTCCAGATAGAAATTATGTTTTTGAGGAGGACATTCCCCCACATACCTCAGGGCAAGGGTTGTAAGTTATGCCCTGGGGGCATAATTTTTATAGAAAGTGTTGTCGTAGAAACTTCAAAAAGGGCTCATTTGATTGAAAATTCAAAGGCCTACTGCTCTTTTTAATAGTCGAAAGTGATTGGAGGCGAAAGTATCTTGGTGTACCCATTGGGTCAAATCTTCGCGCCACGCATCAACTTTTGAAAGATTTTTTTTTGCAAGAAAAGCTAGGAGTGCGTATGGTTTACTAGTTGCATTGAAGTTTAAATTCAACCGCCGTATCTTAGCTAGCGTTTATAATGCATTTGCTGTTCCGCATCTACTTGCCCTTCCACCATTTTGGTCTCTTTTTACTTCTTTAGATATTAGGGATATACGGAAGTGTTTCTACAAGTATGCGAAATATTTGCTAAGGCTTCCTCAAAGTGATCATAGGGCAGCTACCCTCTCCCCCCTACACACACGTCATATTGTCCCGAAATGCGTCTAAAAGAAATTTTGAGATAGCCATTCTATTCAAAATATCCTAAATATCATATAACAAGGCTTTTGGGGTTGAAACAAACCCCAGAGATCAGGGGCATGGGTTGTAAGTTATGCCAATGGGGTTGTGAGAAATCCATCATAACCTGGCTAAATTGTAAAAAAAAATAGCAAAGCTTTACTATGACTTTTTGGTAATGGTAAAAATAACGAAGCATTATTTTGATCCTTGTGTAAGAAAAACAGACCTAAAATTGTGAAATCAGACTTGAATAATAATACCCTTGATTTAACAAGGTCCATAAAAATGAAATAATTCAGTTCGTTTCAAAATCAGAGTTCAGTGGCTAAAACAGTACGTGACAATATCATATAATAAGATATACAACAAAACAGGGTTTTTTTTGAATATAGGGAAAGCGGAAACCGACTTTTTTGAACAAAGAATTAGAGGGATTGCATCAAAACTGGTCTCTGGCCAATGGGAGACAAGAATGACAAAATAAGACAAAGCTTAAAATAATGGTTCTGGGACCGAAATAGGGTAGTCTTTTTTTTTTAACTAACAACGAGTAAGTTTTTTCTTTGTAATTAAGATAGGCTACCACTGTCTGTCTAAATTCCCCTTTGAAGATAAAATTAAGATAAGAAGCAAACTTCTGAAAGATTTCTGTCACCTTAATAAACCAGGCTAGTAGTAAGAGGGACCTAATGACTACTGTACGAACATATTTCATTCATGGATTATTGATCCACTAACGGGTCAATGACACCTTTTTCAAGGTCAATCAGGGGGGCTGTTTCTAAGTGTATTGACTCCGGGACGAAGTTTGCACAAGCGCACTGGATACTAACAGGGCAATGTATTGATCCGATAACGGGAACTAGATTTCTGAGAAATTGATTTACATAATCGACGGGGAATTCTATCATGAGGGGATTTCATTTTTAAATATGGATTCTCAGGTCTTTAGGTCGGAAAGATAAATAAATATCCTATTTTTAAATATGGCTTCTCTGATGTTTATGTTTGAGAGATAAATTAATAAGCTATTTTTAAATATGGCTTCTCAGGTCTTTAGATCTGAGAGATAAATTAATATTCTATCGAAACCATAATAGTGTAAGTAGGAACACATTAGATTTATTTTCAGAAATTCATACGAGATCAAGACAGATTAAATATATTTTACGCTGGAAATGGTTTCTTGGGAATTTCAAATGTGACAGCGCAGGGATGCCGAAACAAAGGAACACGCAGGAATTACTTTTAGGGGATTATTTGGGCGAAAAAAATTAATCGGCATTTTAGGGATTTTTTGGGCGAAACAGTTTGAGACATTTTAGAAGATGATTGGGGTGAAACTCTGTTGTCGTTATAATACACAAGCTCCATTTGAATGGTGTTGTAAGGTCCCCTACCCCAACCCCAAGGCCCCCAAAGAGCCCCCTGGCCCCCACCCCATGTTTTGCACACTTGAGACACAGAAGGGCCTCCTCCTTTAACTTTTTGGTTCCCCCCAAATATATCTTTTCAGAACAAGTTCTTTTCTTAATATCCCTTTTAAACCCATTTTACAACTTGAAGTACTCATCCTTTTCACCCACAACTTTACATTATGACTTTCTGAATACCCCAACACCAAGCAATACATTTTACTTTTAGTTAAGTGTGTTCGGACTTGTAGTTTAGTTTTAGCCAATTGTTTTAGTTTAGAATTTTAGCCTAGAGTCTTAGCTTAGTGTTTTTCGTTGCACTTTTAGTTTAGTTTAGTATTAGTTAAGAGATTTAGTTTAGAGTTGTAGTTTAGTTTTAGTAAAGAGTTTTAGTTTAGAGTTTTAGTTTATTTTTAGTTAAGTGTTTTAGTTTAGAGTTTAGAGTTTTAGCTTGGAGTTTTAGCTTAGAGTTTTAGTTAGAGTTATAGTTTAGTTTAATTTTAGTTAAGAGTTTTAGTATAGACTTTAGAGTTTTAGTTTAGAGATTAGAGTTTTAGTTAGAGTTATAGTTTAGGTTAATTTTTGTTAAGAGTTTTAGTTTAGAGTTGTAGTTTAGTTTTAGTTAAGAGTTTTTCATTGCACTTTTAGTTTAGTTTAGTTTTAGTTAAAAGTTTTAGTTTAGAGTTGTTGTTTGGTTTTAGAAATGAGTTTTAGTTTAGAGTTTTAGTTTGATATTAGCTTATAGTTTTAGTTAGAGTTATAGTTTAGTTTAGTTGTAGTTCAGAGTCTAGAGTTTCAAGTTAGACTCTCAACACTTAGAGTTTTAGTTAAAGTTATATTTTATTTTAGTTTTAGTTAAATATTTTTGGACTTGTAGTTTAGTTTTAGCTAATCGTTTTAGTTTAAAATTTTACCCCAAAGTCTTAGCTTAGAGTTTTTCGTTGCACTTTTAGTTTGGTTTAGTATTAGTTAAGTGTTTTAGTTTAGAGTGGTAGTTTAGTTTTAGTAAAGAGTTTTAGTTTAGAGTTGTAGTTTAGTTTTAGTTAAGAGTTTTAATTTAGAGTTTAGAGTTTTAGCTTAGAGTCTTAGCTTAGAGTTCTAGTTAGAGTTATAGTTTAGTTTAATTTTAGTTAAGAGTTCTAGTTTACACTTTAGAGTTTTTGTTTACAGTTTACAGTTTTAGTTGGAGTTATAGTTTAGTTTATTTTTTGTTAAGAGTTTTAGTTTAGAGTTTAGAGTTTTAGTTTGGAGTCTTAGCTTATAGTTTTAGTTAGAGGTATAGTTTAGTATAGCTCTAGTTAAGAGTTGTTTGATGTTTAGGGTTTGAGCTTAGAGTTTAGAGTTTTAGTTTAGAGTCTTAGCTTAGAGTTTTAGTTAGAGTTATAGTTTTTGTGTAGTTTTAGTTAAGAGTCTTAGCTTAGAGTTATGGTTTAGTCAAGAGTCTTAGCTTAGAGTTTTTGTTAGAGTTATAATTTAGTTTAGTTTTAGTTAGGAGCTTTAGTTTATATCTCATAGTTTAGTTTTACTTAAGAGTTTTAGTTTATAGTTTAGTTTACAGTTTTACTTTAGAGTTTTAGATGGAGTTATAGTTTTAGTTTGGTTTTAGTTAAGAGTTTTAATTAAGATATTGGAGTTTAGTTTAGAGTGTGAGCTTAGAGTTTTAGTTCTATTTATAGTTTACTTTAGTTTTATTTGAGAATTTAGAATTTTAGTTTAGAGTCTTAGCTTAGATTTTTTGTTAGAATTATAGTTTAGTTTAGTATTAGTTAAGAGCTTTAGTTTAGATCTCTAGCTTAGTTTTACTTAAGAGTTTTAGTTTAGAGTTTATAGTTTAGTTTACTGTTTTACTTTAGAGTTTTAGTTAGAGTTATAGTTTTAGTTTAGTTTTAGTTAACAGTTTTAGTTTAGATATTTGAGTTTTAGTTTTGAGTCTTAATTTAGAGTTTTAGTTATATTTATAGTTTACTTTAGTTTTAATTCAGAGTTTTAGTTTAGAGTCTTAGCTTGGATTTTAGTTAGAGTTATAGTTTAGTTTAGTTTTAGTTAAGAATTTTATTTTAGAGATGTTGTTTAGTTGAAATAAGAGTTTTAGTTTAGAGTTTAGAGTTTTCGTTCCACTTTTTGTTTAGTTTAGTATTAGCTAAGAGTTTTAATTTAGAGTTGTAGTTTAGTTTTAGTGAAGAGTTTTAGTTTAGAGTTGTAGTTTATTTTTAGTTAAGAGTTTTAGAATTTAGAGTTTAGAGTTTTAGCTTAGACTCTCAGCACTTAGAGTTTTAGTTAGAGATATATTTTATTTTAGTTTTAGTTAAGTGTTTTTGGACGTGTAGTTTAGTTTTAGCTAAACGTTTTAGTTTAGAGTTTTAGCCTAGAGTCATAGCTTAGAGTTTTTCATTGCACTTTTAGTTTAGTTTAGTTTTAGATAAGAATTTTAGTTTAGAGTTTAGAGTTTTAGTTTAGAGTCTTAGCTTAGAGCTTTAGTTAGAGTTATATCTTAGTTTATTTTTAGTTAAGAGTTTTTGTTTAGAGTTTAGAGTCTTAGCTTAGAGTTTTAGTTAGAGTTTAGAGTTTTAGTTTAGAGTCTTAGCTTAGAGTTTTAGGTCTATTTATAGTTTAGTTTAGTTTTAGTTGAGAATTTAGAGTTTTAGTTTAGAGTCTTAGATTAGAGTTTTTGTTAGAGTTATAGTTTAGTTTAGTTTTAGTTACGAGCTTTAGTGTAGATCTCTAGTTTAGTTTTACTTAAGAGTTTTAATTTCGTTTTATTTAAGAGTTTTAGTTTAAATATTGTAGTTTTAGTTTTGAGTCTTAGCATAGAGTTTTAGTTAGAGTTATAGTTTAGTTTAGTTTTAATTCAGAGTTTTAGTTTAGAGTCTTAGATTAGAATTTTAGTTAGAGTTATAGTTTAGTTTAGTTTTAGTTAAGAATTTTAGTTTAGAGGTGTTGTTTAGTTTTAGAAAAGAGTTTTAGTTTAGATATTAGCGTTTTAGTTAGAGTTATAGTTTAGTTTAGTTGTAGTTCAGAGTCTAGAGTTTCAAGTTAGACTCTCAGCACTTAGAGTTTTAGTTAGAGTTATATTTTATTTTAGTTAAGTGTTTCTGGACTTGTAGTTTAGTTTCAGCTAATCGTTTTAGTTTAAAATTTTAGCCTAGAGTCTTAGCTTAGAGTTTTTCGTTGCACTTTTAGTTTAGTTTAGTATTAGTTAAGAGTTTTAGTTTAGATCTCTAGTCTAGTTTTAGTAAAGAATTTTAATTTAGAGTTGTAGTTTAGTTTTAGTTAAGAGTTTTAGTTTAGAGTTTTAGCTTAGAGTCTTAGCTTAGAGTCTTAGCGTAGAGTTTTAGTTAGAGTGATAGTTTAGTTTAACTTTAGTTAAGAGTTTTAGTTTAGACTTTAGAGTTTTAGTTTAGAGTTTATTTAGAGTTATAGTTTAGTTTAATTTTTGTTAAGAGTTTTAGTTTAGAGTTATAGTTTAGTTAAGAGTTGTAGTGTAGATTTTCAATTCGGTATTGGCTTACAGTTTTAGTTAGATTTATAGTAGTTAAGAGTTTTAGTTTAAAGTTTAGAGTTTTAGTTTAGAGTCTTATTTTAGAGTTTTAGTTAGAGTTATAGTTTAGTTTAGTTAAGATTTTTTTTTAGAGTTTAGAGTATTATCTTAGAGTTTTAGTTAGAGTTTAAAGTTTTAGTTTAGAGTCTTACCTTTGAGTTTTAGTTCTATTTATAGTTTAGTTTAGTTTTAGTTGAGAATTTAGAGTTGCAGTTTAGAGTCTGAGCTTAGAGTTTTTGTTAGAGTTATAGTTTAGTTTAGTTTTATTTAGGAGCTTTGGTTCAGATCTCTAGTTTAGTTTCACTTAAGAGTTTTAGTTTAGAGTTTATAGTTTTAGTTAACTGTTTTACTTTAGAGTTATAGTTCAAGTTATAGTTTTACTTAAGAGTTATAGTTAAAGTTATACTTTTAGTTTAGTTTTAGTTTAGTTCAGATATTGGAGTTTTAGTTTTGAGTCTTAACTTAGAGTTTTAGTCATATTTTTAGTTTACTTTAGTTTTAATTCAGAGTTTTACTTTAGAGTCTTAGCTTAGAGTTTTAGTGTCATAGTTTAGTTTATTTTTAGTTAAGAACTTTAGTTTAGAGGTGTTCTTTTGTTTTAGACGAGCGTTTTAGTTTAGAGTTTAGAGTTTTCGTTGCACTTTTAGTTTAGTTTAGTATTAGATAAGAGTTTTAGTTTAGAGTTTAGAGTTTTCGTTGCACTTATAGTTTAGTTTAGTATTAGTTAAGTGTTTTAATTTAGAGTTGTAGTTTAGTTTTAGTAAAGAGTTTTAGTTTAGAGCTGTAGTTTAGTTTTAGTTAGGTCTTTTTGTTTAGAGTTTTAGCTTAGAGTCTTAGCTAAGAGTTTTAGTTAAAGTTATAGTTTAGCTTAATTTTAGTTAAGAGTTTTAGTTTAGACTTTAGAGTTTTAGTTTAGAGTTTAGAGTTTTAGTTAGAGTTATAGTTTAGTTTATTTTTTGTTAAGAGTTTTATTTTAGAGTTGTAGTAAAGTTTTAGTTAAGAGTTTTAGTTTAGAGTTGTTGTTTAGTTTTAGATATGAGTTTTAGATAAGAGTTTTAGTTTAGAGTTTTAGTTAGAGTTATAGTTTAGTTTAGTTGTAGTTCAGATTCTAGAGTTTCAAGTTAGACTCTCAACAATTAGAGTTTTAGTTAGAGTTATATTTTATTTTAGTTTTAGTTAAGTGTTTTTGGACTTGTAGTTTAGTTTTAGCTAAACGTTTTAGTTTAGAGTTTTAGCCTAGAGTCATAGCTTAGAGTTTTTCCTTGCACTTTTACTTTAGTTTAGACTTGTAGTTTAGCTTTAGTTAAGAGTTTTAGTTTAGAGTTTTAGTTTAGGGTTTTAGCTTAGAGTTTTAGTTAGAGTTATAGTTTAGTTTTAGTTTAGAGTTGTAGTTTAGTTAAGAGTTTTAGCGTAGAGTTTTAGCTAGAGCTATCGTTTATATAGTTTTAGTTAAGAGTTTTAGTTTTTAGTTGTAGTTTAGCGTTAGTTTAGAGTTTAGAGTATTAGTTTAGAGTCTTAGCTTAGAGTTTTAGTTAGAGTTATAGTTTAGTTTTGTTTTAGTTAAGTTTTAGTTTGGAGTTGTTGTTTAGTTTTAGTTTAGAGTTTTAGTTTAGAGTTATAGTTTAGCTAAGAGTTTTAGTTTAGCGTAAAGAGCTAGGTGTTGAATACATTTTTTCTTTGAAATGCTGGACTTGGAATATTTTTATTGCGGTTTACATAAAACTCTATACTATAACTCTTTACTAAAACTAAACTATAACTCTAAACTAAAACTCTTAACTAATGCTAAATTAAACTAAAAGTGCAACGAAAAACTCTAAGCTAAGACTCTAAACTAACACTCTAAACTCTAACTAAAAATCTAAGCTAAGAATATAAACTCTAAACAAAAACTCTTAACTAAAACTAAACTAAACTATAACTCTAACTAAAACTCTAAGCTAAGACTCTAAACTAAAACTCTAAACTGTAAACTAAAACTCTAACTAAAACTCTAAGCTAATACCAAACTGAAACTCTAAACTAAAACTCTTATCTAAAACTAAACTAAACTAAAAGTGCAATGAATACCTCAAAGCTATGACTCTAGGCTAAAACTCTAAACTAAAACGTTTACCTAAAACTAAACTACAAGTCCAAAAACACTTAACTAAAACCAAAATGAAATATAACTCTGACTAAAACTCTAAGTGCTGAAAGTCTAACTTGAAACTCTAGACTCTGAACTACAACTAAACTAAACTATAACTCTAACTAAAACTTTGAGCTAATATCATACTAAAACTCTAAACTAAAACTCATGTCTAAAACTAAACAACAACTCTAAACTAAAACTTAACTAAAACTAAACTGAACTACAACTCTAAACTAAAACTCTTCACAAAAATTAAACTAAACTATAACTCTAACTAAAACTCTAAACTCTAAACTAAAACTCTAAAGTCTAAACTAAAACTCTGAACTAAAATTAAACTAAACTATAACTCTAACTAAAACTCTAATCTATGACTCTAAGCTAAAACTCTAAACTCTAAACTAAAACTCTTAACTAAAAATAAACTACAACTCTAAACTAAAACTCTTTACTAAAACTAAACTACAACTCTAAACTAAAACTCTTAACCAATACTAAACTAAACTAAAAGTTCAACGAAAACTCTAGACTCTAAACTAAAATTCTTATCTAAAACTAAACAACACCTCTAAACTAAAATTCTTAACTAAAACTAAACTAAACTATAACTCTAACTAAAACTCTAAGCTAAGACTCTAAACTAAAACTCTGAATTAAAACTAAAGTAAACTATAAATATAACTAAAACTCTAAGGTAAGACTCAAAACTAAAATTTCAATTTCTAAACTAAAACTCTTAAGTAAAACTAAACTAGAGAACTAAACTAAAGCTCCTAACTTGAACTAAACTATAACTGTAACAGAAACTCTGAGCTAAGAATCTAAACTAAAACTCTAAATTTTCAACTGAAACTAAACTAAACTATAAATAGAACTAAAACTCTAAGCTAAGATTCTAAACTAAAACTCTTAACTAAAACTAAACTAAAACTATAACTAACTAAGACTCTAAAGTAAAACTGAAAACTAAACTATAAACTCTAAACTAAAACTCTTAATTAAAACTAACCGAGAGATCTAAACTAAAGCTCCTAACTAAAACTAAACTAAACTATAACTCTGACAAAAACTCTAACCTAAGACTCTAAACTAAAACTCTAAATTCTCAACTGAAAGTAAACTAAACTATAAATAGAACTGAATCTTTAAGCTAAGACTCTAAACTAAAACTCTAACTAAAACAAAACTAAACTATAACTCTAGCTAAAGCTCTAAGCTAAGACTCTAAACTAAAACTCTAAACTCTAAACTAAAACTCTTAACTACTATAACTGTAACTAAAACTGTAACCTAACACCAAACTGAAACTCTAAACTAAAACTCCTAACTAAAACTAAACTATAACTCTAAACTAATCCTCTTAACAAAAATTAAACTAAACCATAACTCTAACTAAAACTCTAAACTAAAACTCTAAAGTCTAAACTAAAACCCTTAACTGAAATTAAACTAAACTATAACTCTGATTAAAAATCTAAGCTAAGACTCTAAGCTAAAACTAAACTCTAAAGTAAAACTCTTAACTAAAACTAAACCACAACTCTAAACTAAAACCCTTTACTAAAACTAAACTACAACTCTAAACTAAAACTCTTAACTAATACTAAACTAAACTAAAAGTGCAACGAAAAACTCTAAGCTAAGACTAGGGTAAAATTCGAAACTAAAACGATTAGCTAAAACTAAAGTACAAGTCCAAAAACATTTAACTAGAACTAAAATAAAATATAACTTTAACTAAAAACTAAGTGTTGAGAGCCTCACTTGAAACTCTAGACTCTGAACTACAACTAAACTAAACTATAACTCTAACTAAAACTGTAATCTAATATCAAACTAAAACTCTAAACTTAAACTTATGTCTAAAACTATGCAACAACTCCAAACTAAAACTCTTAACTAAAACTAAACTACATCTCTAAACTAAAACTCTTAACTAAAACTAAACTACAACTCTAAACTAAAACTCTTAACAAAAATTAAACTAAACTATAACTCTAACTAAAACTCTAAACTAAAACTCTTAACTAAAATTAAACTAAACTATAATTTTAACTAAAACTCTAAGCTAAGACTCTAAACTAAAACTCTTAACTGAAACTAAACTATAAATCTAAACTAAAACTCTCTGCTAAAACTAAACTACAGCTCTAAACTAAAACTCTTAAATAATACTATACTAAACACAAAGTGCAACGAAAGACTCTAAGCTAAGACTCTAGGCTAAAATTCTAAACTAAAACTCTTAGCTGAAACTAAACTGCAAGTCCGAAAACACTTAACTAAAAGTAAAATGTAGTGCTGGGTGTTGGGGTATTCAAAAAGTCATAATGTAAAGTTATGGGTGAAAAGGATGAGTGCTTCAAGTTGTAAAATGGTTTTAAGAGGGATATTAAGAAAAGAACTTGTTCTGAAAAGATATATTCGGGAGGAACCCAAAAGTTGAGGGTGAGGGAACCGTTCTCTGTCCCAAGTGCGCAAAAAAAAATTATTAAAAATGTGATGGGGGCCCGGAGGGAGGGGGGCTCTTTTGAGGCCCCAGGGCAAAGGGGGCCAGGGGGGAGGGGGCCTGGGGATGAGGGAGTCCCTTGGGGTTGGGGACCTTATAACACTGTTCAAATGGAACTTGTGTATTATAACGACCACAGAGTTTCACCCAAATAATCTTCTAAAATGTCTCAAACTGTTTCGCCCAAAAATTCCTAAAATACCAATTAATTTTTTTTACCCAAATCATCCCATAAAAGTAATTCCTGCCTGTTCTTTTGTTTCGGCATCCCTGTGCTGTCACATTTGAAATTCCCAGGAAACCATTTCCCGCGTAAAATATATTCAATCTGTCTTGATCTCCTATGAGTTTCTGAAAATATATCTTATGTGTTCCTACTTACAATATTATGGTTCCGATAGAATATTAATTTATCTCTCAGACCTAAAGACCTCAGAAGCCATATTTAAAAATAGAATATTAATTTATGTCTCAGACCTAGAGATCAGAGAAGCAATGTTTAAAAATAGAATATTTATTTATCTCTCAGACCTAAAGACTTGAAAAGCCATATTTAAAAATGAAATCCCCTCATGATAGAATTCCCCACCGATTATGTAAATCCATTTCTCAGAAATCTAGTTACCGTTAGCGACTCAATACATTGCCCCGTTAGTATTCAGTGCGCATGCGCAGACTTCGTCCCGGAGTCAATACACTTAGAAAGAGCCCCCCTGATTGACCTTGAAAAAGGTGTCATTGAACCGTTAGTGGATCAATAATCCATGAATAAATTATGTTCGTACAGTAGTCATTAGGTCCCTCCTACTCAGACTAAGTAATAAGTTTAATACGTATGTAGGAGACATAAAGAATTAGTGCTGAAGTAAAAGCACGACTTTATATTATAATTTGGTGATTTGGGATATATTGGATTAGAAAGACTTGGGGGCCCTAGGTGAAATACAGCATTTTCTGAGGACTGGAATTGAAATAAAATTAGTTCGTTTTAAAAACTTGAACGTGGGAATAACCTAAGTTTGAAGTACAATATAAACTCCTTGACCTTAAAGAATAAATTAAAGAGCCTTTGGCCTCCTTCCTCCAGCTTAGTGACCCTTTGGAACTTACCTAGCGTTTATAACAAAAAAATTATATATACATATAAGAAAATTGAAACTAGAGGACAATACAATATTCCTCCCCAAGCGATTTCTCTGACATTGTACGAAAGAGGGATCCATTCCTCTATTAAGCCACCTTTGCATTACTGAACCCGTGCTAATATTATATAGAGGCAGTCCTGAAGTTTTACAGAAGAGTCTGGGAAGAAGGAGGGATTAAATTGCTAGATTAAGATTTCCAATCTCTTCCGTCCAAAGATCAAATTTTCACTAGAAAGTTGTAGTTTAACAGAGTTCTAAAGAACACTAACTTCCTTTTCAGGATATAAACCTGAAACTTGATTTAATTTATACAACCATTGCGATTTGATAAAAAAAAGGTTATTCCTAGGAACAATAATTTGATGCAAAGAATTTTAATTACACCGGAACCCAAGTCAGTCTGATTATTCAAATGTATTTATTTCAATTAGAAGCATTAGATAGCCTAGAATTAACTAAACCATTTTTTTCGGTAAAAATTTGTGGATTGAACAAGCAGACCCATAGAATATTAGACAACAGACCTAGAAGAGGTTTTGAAGTTTTGAAAATAATTAGAGTTAGAATATTTTCCATTTATTTCCTTTTATAATAAATATCAGTTGTCACTGGATTGTGAGTACCAATCAGTAGAGAGGGGGCTACCAGTCGTGACCCTACCACGTGGTTTATGGTTTTGTCAGTGAGAATGAAAAAACAGGAATTTTCTCACTTGAAAAACCAGGAATTTTGTCTGTTTTATGGTTTTTGTCAGTGAGAATGAAAAAACAGGAACTTTCTCACTTGAAAAACCAGGAATTTTGTCTGTTTTATGGTTTTTGTCAGTGAGAATGGAAAAACAGTATTTTTCTCACTTTGCTGTCAGTCATTAATCAAATTGTTTCCGGGCAAAGTTTAGTAATGTCTGACAGGTACTGCTCCAGGAATAGATCCAAGTCATTAATGTCTTTGCCTCGGAAACAACTCTTTTGGTCGAACTCCAAAGGATATTAATAACCAAACGCCATGGAAACAATTCTCCATGAAACATCTTAGCGATGAATTGTTTTAGCGCGGGAATCAGGTTTTTTT
>JAQQPU010017202.1:0-11916 GCA_029168905.1 Artemia sp. Kazakhstan ARC1039 | reverse complement strand
AAATGCATCATAAATGACAATGCCGTGTAATCAAACCCATTCAAATATTATTAGTGTTTCATTAGCATCCATTCGGTGATTGACATAAAATAAAAGTTTTTGTAACTAAATACACTTGAAAAAACTAATAGGCTTTTCCCACAAATAACAACACAAATACATAATTAGCTTGTATATATGGTGCATTTTCAAAGTAAAAAGATTGATTGAGCGAAAACAAGAAATAAATAAAGTTGGTTTTAAAACAAATAGCATTTCTAAGATTATTTTCAAGGAATGTGTCATCATTACACTGCTTTTTAGAAAAAAATCTTCCTGGGATTTACCATCTGAAAGTTTTTGATGACAAAAAAAAAAGATCGAAAAGTTTCAACACTTTTTTTTCAGCCAAGCCAAGGTTTATGAAACAGTTCCTGTTCCCCAAGTAATATAAATCTCGTTTAGGCTCAGAATTACATTACAGAGGTTCATTATTTTTCTGAACAGCTTTACCAAAGAATGAAATTCCTTGAGCAGTCCCTTTTGTATGTATTTTGTATGCATGTTGTATGTTGCATGCTAAAATTCCCTAGATAGAAGTTGCTTTCCTGCTAACCTTATAATGTATCCCTGATATATCACAAATTCTGCTGCATAGGCCATCTAGAGCATCAACTTCTTTCATAAGATGGCCTTTTCCAATTCCACCGAATGATGGGTTGCATGACATCTCTCCTATAAGTCAGGCAAAAATACAAATACAAATAGCAAATACTAGAAAAAAAAAACTTATTTGTGTCTCAAAACTCGTAAACATCAATATCCATTACAGCCTATGCTCTCAAGGTGCAAACTTTTCCAGTCTCTTGACACTGCAACCTTAATTTGTTGCTAGCTTAACATTAGAACCTTACTAGGGCTGTTTTTTATTAAATCAAAAGTAAAGATGTCATAGTAACGGTTTTATATAAGTAAATTTCAAATACTCCAAAAATGACTTGAAAAGACACAATCAATAGTTAGTCTGACCAAAGAAACAAGCTTACTTGTAAGTATGTTTATTACACGAGAAGCTATTTGGTTTAGGCAAGTAGTTGTTGAAAGAGACCATAGAAGAATTTTTGAATATTTTGGCCAGAATTTATTCAGAAAAAGAGAAAAACGGTAGCAAAATATGCAAACTGAGCTACTTCTGCTTCATCGAGAAAGCTACATTCTAGACTTTTGTCTGGCTACTTTCCTTTACACATGCAAAATATTTTTATTAACTTGATTTTGATATACCCATTACACATTTTACTGGGAGAAAAGGCAAGCAGTTAATGGTCCTACTTTTCATTTGTGTACCCATATGTGGGACTGGAAATTTAGTTTTAGTAAAGTGAAATGAATCTTTTCGGTCTTAAATAAACTAAAATTATTAGGCAGTAAGTTTTAATGTAAAGGCTGATTATAGATCATTTTTAAAACTGATTATATCCATAAAAAGAAAAAAGCCTTCAAAGTTTCACCAAGGTCTGCAGCTATGAGTGTCAAAACGCCTTCTTTTTTGGTTGATCTTACATTGAATGACCCCACTCCTTCTGATATAAAATTATCCACCTTTACTCTTTTATAGCTTAATTAAATAAAAAATCTCAGGCATACAAAAAAAAAATAGTGTATACACTCAGGGGCGGATCCAGGATTTTTTTAGGGGGGGGGGCAAAACAGGTTTATCCGATAAGCTTGCGTTAGGAGCAAGTTTAATTAACGCAAACTTGCGTTAATTAAGTAAATTACACTACTTTAGTCTACGTTAGGAGGGGGCGTGCTCCCCTCGCCCCCTGGATCCGACACTGTATACACTTACACGAGGACTGAAGAAAAATATTTCTTCAATTTGAAATCAAGATTTGGAATGGTACCTGAATTAAGATTTTAATTCGATAATAATTTCTCCAACAAAAACTCCCAGGTTGTGTTGCTGCCGGCCCCCCCCCCCCCCCAAGTGAAAGAATTCTTGAAATCTTCAACTTAAGCCCCCATCACTGAGACCAAATAGGGTGGATATACCAAAATACAAAGTTGTCACTTTTAACAAAAACTGGTTGTGTGTAATCTTTAAAATGAGAAACTCTCAATTGTATTCAGACATAAAAAAGCAAAAAAAAATACTTTTACTGCTTGAATGCTTTAGTTTATGTTGCTGGGTAAACCTCATGTCAACCTCATGCTTTAAATCCTTGAGTGCTTTAGTTTATGTTGCTGGGTAAACCCATTCTTACCTAAATATTAGAATAGCAAGTTCCATTCAATTCCCTATTCAACACTGTTTCTAAATATAATGGTTGTTGCAGAGCAATCACATCCCAGTCTTCTCCTCATGGGGCCAGATATAGCCCTAGGTTACATACAGAGCTTTGCTGATTCTGTTGATTTGTTTTATTCTCTGTACTTATTCTCATCAACACTTGGTTCATTATGTGAAATAATGCCACCAAGAATAACAAGAACAAGAAAATCAGCAGTTTTGTAAACTGCCTAAGGCTGTACCTAGCTGCATCAGGAGGGGGAGACAAAATGGTTACAGCAATGACCATTATTTTTGAAAAAAGTATTGAACAGGGATTTAGAGGGCAGGAACAGTTGAATACTAAATAGGATAGCTTAAATTTAACAATTTAGAAGATGGATGGAATAATATCAGGGAAAAAAAATTGTGAAGTTGCTGATGGTGTCTTAGGGAAGAAAGTTAGGAACGCAGCTAGAAATATTAGTGAAAAAGTTGCATGTTTTTAATAGATTCGAGAAGGGGCTTGTGCAACAATTATCTGACTTCTAGATCGCAAGAAAACAAGAGGAATATAAAGAAAGTGGAGAAAGCATTAAAATATAAACTAAGGAGGTATGAAAGTGAGGCCATGGATAAAATTGCCGAGGATCTGGAATATGTAGCTAGACAGTATAATAGTAAAATATTGTAATGACATGTTAATGAATTGAGGGGGAGTAGTCAATCCGAACTTGTCCAAGTTAAAAGATAGGAATGGGGCCACAATTGGTGACAAGGAAAGAGTTAAAGAGAGATTTGCAGAACATTTTGAGAATGTGCTAAACCGAGATAGAGTTGCAGGAAAAATATAGAGGAAAAGGGGATTGAACCTCCTTCTCAATTTATTTTTAGATCAGAGCCATCTGTCGGTGCCTTGAAAAACGTCCCCGGCGCAGATCAGTCACTAGATGTGATGAAAACAATCCAGAGTTCTACTCAAGTTTCAAAATCGGTCAGTTTGTTATAAGAAGAAGCGATCGGTACTGGGCTGGATTGTCACCAGATCTAGTCATTGAGCAAGCTCTAATGCGCAGTTTGAAGACTAACTCGTGGACGGGGGATCACACAAACTCAGCGTCTAATATGGGCTTTTTCGATGCCGATCTGTGTTGAAGTAAATGCCTCAATGCAAGGTCTGACTAGCCTGAGTTACTAAAACAAGTGATCAACACGTCGAAACACTCCAGTGGAGGATGAAGAGAGATACTGATGACACGGAGGCGGTCCTAGACTTTTTGCGAACCCTGATTCCTTTCAGAGAACACGGAGGGCTGCTCAACATCGTTACCGGCGTAACTGCATCAGCTAATGTAGATGCGGAACCGCGAAAGAAATTGGAGCCCGAATTCTAGACGAAATGACTAGACGAATTCATTTCTAATTCATTTTGAATTCATTTTCTAGACGAATTCATTTCGTTCCGAAAGAAAGACAAGGCTGTTACAATGGCATCCAAATCAGCTGTTAACATCGATGGTGAACCGGTTCATGTAGATCAAGGGCTTCTGTTCCAGCGCTTAGCTACAGTGGCGAACCGGGAAGAATTCGATCGTCGAGACCTTTTGTCGTATGAGCTTTGTACGCATCCCCCATCCCTTTTTGGATCCTATGAAGTTCTGCGTCCTGCCGACAAACCATCTCTGTCAAACGCAATTCGAAAGGCGTCAGGGGACCATTCGGATGAGCGCTTAGACTCGTGCCACTATGTCGTTGACGGCGGCTGGCTGCTCCAGAAATTGACTTGGCAACCCAACTCTACATTTGACTTCATTTGCGAAAGTTACGTCAAGTATGTCACCACTAGATTTGGAAAAGCTTCGGTAATTTTTGGTGGATATGACAATGGTCCTTCGACAAAAGGTATGGCCCACCTCAAACGTTCCAGGGGTAAACAGTACCCAGTGGTAGTATTCACTGGTACAACAAAGTTAACAAGAAAGAAAGAAGAGTTCTTGCAAAACTGCACAAACAAGCAGCGGATAATTCTAGCGATAGGAGAAAAATTGTCCTCAGCAGGTTGTTCGGTAAACATGCCTCTGCTGACGCGGATGTCCTGATTGCAACCACAGCCATTCATAATGCAAGAACTCAGTTGACGTGTCTCATCGCCAACGAAACTGACCTCCTTATCCTTCTCCTCTATCATGTCACTGCCACCCAAAAAGGCCTGTATTTCAGATCCAAGGCGCAAGCTTCAAACGAACATAAGCTATGGAATATTTGCTCCATCAAAGAAAAACTAAGGGACATGTGTGGTGCAATTCTATTTCTGCACGTGTTCCTAGGCTGTAACACCACTTCGAGATTACAAGGAATTGGTAAATCTGTCGGACTGTCATTGTACCGGTCCGATCCGTCTTTCCGTGAGGCCGCCAAGGTCTTTATGGACTCGAAGGCTACGAAAGACGAGCTCATTGTAGCTGGTGAACAAGCTCTTTTGAGAATTTATAAAGGAAAGCCTGGAGAAACTCTCGTGTCCTTGAGACATCGTCTGTTCTTGGCCAAGCTCGCTTCCTCTTCCGCATTTGTCTGCCCTGATCGGATGCCTCCCACACCCTCAGCTGCGAAGTTCCATTCTTTTCACGTGTATTTGCAGGTAATGGAATTGAAAAGCGAGGCTGCTGCGATGAAACTGGATTACTGGGGATGGCGACTCTCTGCTGATACTTACATCCCAGTAATGACGGAGAAGAAACCAGCTCCCCAAAGTCTTCTTCAAATTATCCACTGCAAATGCAAATCAGGTTGCGAAACGGCCAGATGCAATTGCCGTAAGAATGGCATGCCCTGCACACTTGCTTGCGGAGAGTCCATGGGAACAAGCTGTAATAACTCTGAACCAACATCTCTAGAAGAAGAAGAATTTTAGTTTTTTGCAATAACGGTGGTTGTGCTCTTTTGTAGTGATCATTAATGAAATGATCATGCTTAATATTATGTGATCTAAAAATAATGATTATCAAAACTGTGATTTATTTACAGAAGTGTTAATATTTTGTTTTCCAACTGTAAAAGAAGCCGATAATAAGAATTATTTTTCAAGTTTCTATGCGTCTATGCCTATAGTTTCCCTTTTTCAGCAGTCTGGTCTTCACACGGTTGATTCTCATCGGATAACCAGGTTTCCAACGATTAGCGAAGCAACAAAGAGTGGGGTACTTCTCTGCTCCTTTAAATTGCCGTTCGAGATTTTCCTGTGTTGCTGTTTGAAGTACGGTATTTCAGGCTTCCATTGATCTGATCTTTCTAACACTTCGGAAGAAAAGCTATTTCCTTTATTTTTGCAATGGAGTTATTAAAATCCTATTTATAGTTTAATATAAGTTACAGACGTGTTACAATAAAAGTAACATCATTTTAGGTTTCAGCGAGTTGATTTATACCAGAATCGAGTCTCCGAACGTACCGAAATAACAAAAATCGAAAAAAGGATTTTTCACCCCTTTCACCCCCTTTAAGCAGCCCTAGAAGGTTTTCCCGGCGGGCAATTTTACCGGATTTTGGATATGTTGTTCTGCGATTTTTTCTGAACATTTTAGTGTAAACAAAGCTTCCCAAATGTCAAAAATGAAAAAACCTATTTTTTCGCCCCCTTTCCTCCCCCTTTAAGCAGCCCAAGAGGGTTTTCCCAGCGGGCGATTTTAGCGGATTTTGGATATGCTGTTCAGCAATTATTTTTTGAACATTTTAGCGTAAAAAAAGCTTCCTAAATGTCAAAAATGTAAATACCATTTTGGTGTAAAAAAATCTTTTGTTGCAATTTTGTCTGGGTTGACCGACTTTTCTCTGTACTTTTACTGGACTATTAAGAAAAGACCATGTACAAGAATGTCACAGTTTGTCGTATCTTCCCAGAAGATATAACACATTTACAACATACACTGTTGATGAGAAACAAGTAGGCTACTAAAAAATATTACAAACCAACATAATCAGCAAAGCCTTGATAATAGCCTAGGGCTACGTCTTTCCTCATAAGCTGAGGGAGGAGCTGGGACATAGCTATAACAGTGGCAACTACTGTCCTTAAACAGTGTTGAAGAGAGAATCAAACAGTACCATCATTTTGTTATTATAAAGTTTAGTTTAGAAGAAGCCATGAACATGAGTTTTACCTTCTCAAGTCATGAGTTAATTGCCTGGAGATAATGAGACAGAGGTGTTAAACTGAAACATCTTGCTATGCCTTAGGTCAACCAATTGTTTCTGGACAAAACTTTTTTTTAGTATTTTAGCAACACAGTAAGTACTTGAACTAGCCTAGGGGAGTGACACAGTAGAGTATCTTCAGGAATTGATATTTGTGTTGATTCCTGACAGTTTTATTTGCCTAGACTTAGCTCCAGCACTTTCAGTAGTATTTACTTGAGGAGCTCTTGACTGTCTTGAAAAATGGATGCATGAAGAGAATGAAACATTTAGGAATAAATTCAAAGCCTAAAATATGCCCTAGAAAATGTTTTCAAGCTCCTATCTCAACTTCTTTCTTAGTATTAAACATTAGAGGTACATTAAAGACATGGCCTAATGTTCAATATTTCTGGTTAATTTTGGATTGAATCTTACTTTCTTTGACTTTAGGTTCTGGAAACATAATTCTAATGGCTCAAGCAGGATTTTTCTTCAATTTAAGATATTTTTTTTTTTTTTTTATTCTTTCAGTCTAAATCAGGATTTAGCAAAGTTATAAGGCTTAAAACACTTCCTTTGTGTGAGTTACAAATTTATTTGTGAAACTTCCAGTTTTCATAGCATGCAGTTTGTGTAAGCTCATCAGAGGTCAGTGCCCTTTAAAGGAAGAGGGAGTGAAGATACCTAATTCATGAGACCTTCTCACTGCTTTATAAATATCCCTGAAATTTTCATTACCTTAAACCTTAAATTGCAGCTTCAAGTAATTTCAATTAACTCAACTGTTTTCCAAGATAGGAAGAAGCCTTTCATTTAAAGTTCTTGAGTAGCCTAGGTTACTTTATGTAACAGGTTACGAGGTTTTCTATTAATTAGCTATGTGGATTATAAATACACCACTTAATACATTCGTTATGCTCTTTCCTAATATACTAAGCGCTTCCTTTGCAAATATTATTTAGATCCCTTAAATGGCATCTTGTTCCTTATGATTTGCCAGGAAAAATGGTTGCCAAAAATTCTGGAAACTATTTTGAAGAGGAACAAACAAAGAAAGAAATCTCAATCTACAACAAACAAAAAGTACTACGGCCAGTAGAAAAAAAAAAGATAAAAACTAAAATGAGGCTGATATATCGCCTGTATGAAAACGAGGCGTCTTCAATACTGATGAAACAAAGATAAAAACAAAAATAACTTATAAACAAATAAAAACCAAGGAATAAAAACAACCAATATTAAAATCTACAATTGTTGCAAGTTGCAACAATTGTAGATTTTCTGTGACCTATGTGGTTAAGCGGTTGAGTTATGTGACCTATGTGGATCAGTTGCAACTTTCAACTGATCCACATAGGTCACAGAAGCTAATAGAGTTACTTCAATGAAAACACCAAAACAGGGCCGGAAAAAGGGCGTTTGGAACGATTGGGTCCAGTCAGACCCAATCCACACACCGCAATCAAAATGAACAATTGATTTTCGAAATTGTGAAATGTTCTTAAAAATTCCAGTAAGCATTGCTTTTGTGATATCAACAATAAATCAGGATAGACTAAAAAGTTTAGCCATCATGTAGACTGAGAGTGAAGACACAAGGAAAACAGATTTTAAAACCATTTTAGAAGCATTTGCAGAACAAAAACTTAGAAATTTGTAAATTCATGTGCCCATGTTTGGTGATGTAAATTTCAAAAGGCATTTTCAGCAATTTCATAATATCCAGGGTTGTGCTGTAACTGGTAAAATTGGTCACGGTAAAATTGGGTATTTTAAGTGTTTTACCGTAATTTTACGGACCCCCGTAAAATTCGTATTTTACCCATTTTATGTAATTTACGTATTTTACCGGTATTTTACGTATTTTACTGGTATCTTACGTATTTTACTGACATATTTTACGACGCCTTGCAATTGTCAGAGTACAAAAGCGCGAAGAGGCTGGCAGAAAAAGGATTGAGCTTTTGTTTAGTGTATAGCTGTGTTCCCTAGTTTAAAAGACGGTTTGTCTTACTTGGGTCTCTTGTTATCAGAACGATAAAGTATATTATAGTACAAGCAATTATAATTTTAAGATGGTGAAATATTAGCTGAAATAAAATTACATTAGTTCTATGAACTGTTATAGGCAGAAATACAAGCAGGATTGAAAATGATAGAGGCAGATATTTCGTCAGGGACTTCCACTCAGCTGTCCAGTGCTAAAAAAAAAGAAAAAAAAGAATGAAAACTGACCTTTTGAATTAACTCTAACTGAGCAGAAGAAAGACTGAATCAAGCATACCAAAAAACCAAGCCATAATGAAAGAAAGATTATTCACCAATTAGATTGGACAAGAATTCTCTGTTTAGTGATTGACTTAGCTTGTTTACTGACCTAGTTTTCAATAAAAGTTTGGTCAGATGATCTTAATTTAAACTGAAGAAAAATGTTATTTGAATCTTTTAATTTTAAGTTATTGTAAATTGGTTTTATAGGAATATCTCCAGTGTCTCTATTTAACGCAAGGGTTCTATTTATAGATTTTGTTAATTGCGATTGCCTTCCTAAAAGGATGTGGGAAACCATTTCTTCAAATACTGAAGTTGCCTCATTAAAAAGAACTAGATGACCTGGACTTTCAACAACGTGGAGGGACAAAGCAGAATCAATTTCCTCATTTTTATTTTAAATTTCACATCTCAGAAAAATCTTATATTCATGCCGTCTTTTACCTGCAAGCCGATTTTTATCCCCCCCCCCCCCAAAAAAAAAATATCCCCCACGAAATATTCGAAATATTCCCCTTCCCCTGTGGAGAATTTACCCTATTTTCCCCTCGGACAATTCCTGATTTTCATTAAAAGGGAAATCGACATTTCTACTCTCCTGTTTAAGTCAGGGGCAACCGTACTGCACCACCAATAGTAACGACCCATAAGGGTTCAATGTATTAATTTATTCATTTATTTTTTCCCAGAAGCACTTCATGTGGAAGGGGTTGTCGAAAAAGCTTTGGAGGGGGCTCAGTCAATTGGAAATCGAAAGTTCCAGTGCCCTTTTCTTTTTCAACGAATTGCGATCAACTGAGTTGTTACTGACTACAGCATCTAAAATAAATTCTTATTCTAGTTTAACAGCCCTTGTGTTTCAGCAGTTGTTTTGAAAGAACCAGCGGATAAATACATAATTAGCTCTAAGGGAGAGACAATGGGAGGGTGGAGGTGGAAATTGATGAATAATCCTCTGGGCCGTATGCAGGACTTTTGTTGGGGGGTAGCGGGGGGGCTTCAGGATAGGCACAGTCACCTGAATCAGAATCAAAGTCTGAAGGAGCAGAGCTAGATTTGCAAGCAAATCCTGTTAAAGAGTCTTAATGACTTTGAAAGTGACTGATAGATTCTGCTCTCATGATCCAGTACTTAGTTAATCAGTCATCAGTGTTAAAATGTATATGAGGAATGTGGCTGAATACGGCTGTTTAAATATGCAAGGCTGCTAGGGTAACATTTCTTAGGTTAAAATGTAGAAAAAAAAACAATATGATTTGGCTCGCAAATTAATGGTAAATTTAATTTACCATTATATTTTTTTATTCATTTTTCTTTTTTACAAAATGGATGTCTGAAATCAGGCACTGCCCAATTGCTGAGGTGTTACTCTAGGCACAAGTTTACCAAAGGGAAAAACTAGATAGTTAATTAAATTGATGAAACTCTAGATGAAGGGGAATTACCTTTTTTAAGCCCAGAAAAACCAGAATTTTTAAAAAATTTTCATTAAAATCTGAAAGTGATCCTTAAAAAGAAATACTCAACTGGTCTTGTAGCTACATGGCAACTCTAAAACACCAATTTTACCCTGTATTTCCTAGGGAGTACCTTATTTTTACAAATTTTACTTACCAAGTTTTTATTTTAAGGTAATTTTACAACACTAATCCAGAAGACATAAACGTAAATTAACGTTAGCACAAAACGAGTACACAAAAGAACAAAAGAGGACAAAACCGTAAGCTCAAAAAAATAAACTGGACAATCAAATGAGACAAGATCAAGAGAACAACTTGAAAAATGTAAATGTACAACTGCCAACAGGTGATAATGAACAACTTAGACCATCAAAAGTGACAAGACCAATACAAAGCAACTAAGGCAAAAGGCACTGAAAAAAATGTTTGAAGCAATGATAAAGAAACATAAAGATCAGAGATATGTAGCTAAAATATTAGCAAAACTGAAAATTAGAACAACTCAAAAATAAAATTGAAGACCACATAAATGTACAGTTAAAAGATAAGTGGCAGCAAGAATCACAACAACTCAAAAGCAAAAGTGAAGAAGAAAAAATATGCTGTTGAAAGACCTGCGACAATGATAATCAGAATAAATCAAAATGAAAATGAACACCAGAAAAATCTGTAATTAAAAGATATATGGCCACAAGAACAAAGAAATATGCAGTCAGAAGATAATCAGCAACAAGAATTACAAGCAATAGCGGGAATCAGAACTTGTCAAAGATGAAAGTGGAGAACAAAGAATTGTAGGGTTAGCAGACACAGTAAAGCAAGTATCAAGAGGGTCAAAAATGACAGCGAAGAACAAAGAACTGTGCTGCTACAGGACAGTGGAAATCAGAACAAGTCAAAAATGAAACTGCAGAGATAATGGTACACACTCAAGAACAAGCCAGTTTTATCTTTGAAACCAGCTTTAAGCTAACTAGTTTTATTTCCAGCATAAAACAAGTGGCAGATGACAGAATATATTGGACTTATATAATTTGGGCTATATATTTGCACATTAGGGAAGAGGGTGGGGTAAAGTATTTGGACAGTGCAAAGTTAGAAAACAATTACTTCATAACATGCAGAATAATTATAGCTAACACATTTTGCATGCAGACCCATTACACTTTACTCCTTCTCAAGTGTGTACCATTATGTACACAAGTACCAAAAAAATATTATGTTAGAAGAACAGCACCATCCCAATCTTTGATACCAACAAATTGTGGCATAAAACCCAGTAAATACCTAAAAAGATGCCGTAAACTAGAGAAGTGTTATTTAAAAGTCATTGGGACCCTTCAATTCTGTATGTATTCACTGTGGAGTCCTCTATTATCCCATAGGAAAAGTAGCCAACAAAGAAGAGTTACTTGGGGGCTGCTGCCTCCCTGGTTGAGTTGCATTCCTGCATCAACGATTTCCAAATGAGTTTGATTGGCCTGTTATAAGACACCATTTAGTCTCTAAGGAGTTCCACAAACAAATACAAAACTGAAACTCATGTTTTCCTTTAGTTTCATTCAATGTAAGCAATGGTTAAACCAAAAATAGTCATAATGTTTTCAGCTTCAAAATAGCTAGACAATTTTATCACAACATCAATTTAGCAGCATACCCATCACAAACCCCTGAAGGTGATTTTGGACCATATCCATACGGCCAAATGTACTTTTTAGACCCCAATGGAGATGTTAAAGAACATCTTTCGCATCTTTTAAA
>JAQQPU010017201.1:0-18956 GCA_029168905.1 Artemia sp. Kazakhstan ARC1039 | reverse complement strand
GCCTGGTTTTGAAGGCGTTCGTCCTGTTACTCTAGCTCTTATTTTCTTATAATTTGAAGGATCTTTGAAGGATTCCTCAATGATTGGAAATCCTAACTCTTATTAACCTGAGGCAATTCGGGAACCTAGAATCCACTTCAGCTTCCCACTATCCTGTTTCTTTTAATAGCCATATCGAGAAAGTCCTTAAAAAACCAAATTCCTGGCCAAATTTGATTTCCATTGATCTTAAGAAAGCATTTGACACTTTGTTAACCACGATATTTTAGTTGAGAAACTTGTCAGGGAGTTCAATATTGATCCTTTACTGGTGAAATCGGTTGCCTCCTTCTTAACAAACAGATCGCTGGTTGTCAAAACCAAAATCATTGTTCAAATCCTCTTCCTGTCCACAATAGCATACCCCAAGGTGCTCTCCTAGGTCCCCTCCTTTTTCTAGTCATAATTAACAGCCCCGCGAAGGAATTTCCTGACCGATGGAAAACTGTTGGTGACCTAACGGTTGTTGAAACTTGCTTCAGGAATTCAATAAGTGACCCTATGTGACCCTCAGCGAAGTTGGAGATGAAGCCTCAGACTTGGACATGACAGTAAGCCTTTGAGTCCGTGATAATACCAATTTGTCTCCTCAAATCACCGCCCCATTTTCTTAATCCTATCTCTCCTTAAATTTCTGCGTCCTCCTTTAAATTATTTGGTGTCACAATTTCTTCAAATTTAAAGTGGGATATCCATGTTATAGATATCATCCCTAGAGCAAATGTGTCTATCGCCCTCCTTAAGCTCCTAAATAGATTTAGCGTCCCTCCTTCCCATTCCTTAAGGACACGTCAGTGATAGTCAGAAAGTCAAAAAAAATTTGTACATTTTTTAGGCAGTTTACGACACATCCTAGCTTTGCTCCACCCTCGAATTGGTTTGAAATCATTGGACTTCCCTTAGGTAATCAGCTCTCGCAATCAAAGCGTCCTTCTGTTTAGCTTCAAGTCTGGTATTAGATGAATGAGTATTACGATCATGGTTGCAGCGGGAGCTGCAACCTAGTAAAGAGCGAAGCACAGCCTATAGTAACCAGTAGTTAAGAAGTGTTTTGAAAAAAACTGCCTAGTGAAAAAAAATGCCATTTGACACCGAACCAGGAACGGTGACAATTATTTTGTTTCGTCTTCAAAGTAAAAGTATATTACAAAAAGAAATTTACGGTGATTTGAAAAAAAAGCCTCAAACCCCACGAAAATGGCGTCAAATCAGAATGAAAAATGTACCATTGGAATCAACATAGTCAAAACTTTCTTTAGGGGAATTACAGTCCCCCTCCCTGAACAACAAGGAAAATCACTTTTTTGTATGGGCAGCATTGATCTGTCTCCCTTTTTTTCTTTCTTTTTTTTTCAACAGGCCTAGCGGGCTACCAAAACATCATAGAGAGTTGCTTAATGGCTCATTCAAAAGCTATGTCTCATATCTACGTGCTTTTCGAAAATTCTGCAATCTGCAAGTGCCATATGACACTAAAACGGCACTTTTTGTGCCATTTCTCAAGGGTTGACACTAGCGGGCTAGCAGAACATCGTAGATGGATCTTTTATAGCTCATATAAAACTTATTGCTCATATCTACGTCCTTCCTAAATAATTCCACCAACAGTAAGTTCAAAATGACACTAAAAACGGCACTTTTGGTGCCGTGTCTCAAGTGGAAAAGCTGGCGCTATTGGGCTAGCAGAACTTATAAGGGTGATGTTTAATGGTTCATTTTAAAGCTATTGCGCACATACACGTACCAGTGCTTCCATTCCACTGGTGTGGAAATAAAGTATTTAAGTGCAAAAAAAGAGTAGAATTATAGTAGGACACAATCCAGAAGTAAGTATGTTATCGTGCTTACTGTATGAATGGAATACCATAAAAAATCCCCCTTGAAAACGTCTGTATACTTCCCAATAACAAATACTGTATGTAAAAAATGGGTAAAGTTCATAACTTTCAGCCCTCCCCCCGGAGATTTTGGGGATTAAGTCATCCTAAAAAACAAATTTATTATATTTCGACCATGCTGAACAAAATTACTATCTCAAAATTCTAAACGGGTGATTTTGGGAAAAAAATGAGCGTGGGAGGAGGCCAAGTTGCCCTCCATTTTTTTGATCACTTAAAAGGCACTAGAACTATTAATTTCAATTTGAATAAGCCCTCCCACGATATTCTAGGACCACTGGGTCGATATGATCACCCCTGGAAAAAAAAACAACAACAAATAAACACGCATCCGTGATCTTTCTTCTGGCAAAAAATACAAAATTCCACATTTTTGCAGATAGGAGCTTGAAACCTCTACAGTATGATTCTCTGATATGCTGAATCTGATAGTGTGATTATCATTAAGTTTCTATAGATTTTAGAGGGTGCTTTCCCCTTTTTTCGTAAATCAGCCACATTTTCTCAGGTGCGTAACTTTTGATGGGTAGGACTAAACTTGATGAAACTTATATATTTGAAATCAGTACTAAAATATGATTCTTTCGATGTATCTATTGGTATCAAAATCTCGTTTTTTTTAGAGTTTCAGTTACTATTGAGTTGGGTCGCTCCTTACTTACAGTTCGTTTGATTGGTACGAAGGATTGCCATGAATGATATCCAGCCGGTCGCTTTTCCACGGATTATTTTTGTTTGACTTTTTTTGTATTGTGTTGTTAATTTGAAGCAAAGTATAGTAGAAAAAATGAAATATTGTAGACTGGTACCTGCCTCCCAGTTTTCCAGAAAATGCCGAATGTAGACGCACTTTAATTTGTATTCAGAAGAATTTAATGAGAATTACCAAATAATAAAATTTAAGAGAAAAAACAATCTACTAAGATTAATACCCCGAGTCACCGTTGTCGTCGCCATCCTCATTGTCTTTCCCAATACCCAAAAAAGCGATGCATTCGGACGCAGTCGCATCGGATTTTACAGACTTCATTTAGATAATTTCGGAGACCACACTGCCTTTCCATGACGATAAATAAAAGTTCAAATAGGGATAAAATCGTTTTAATAGACAGTGATGATGATAACAGTGATAGACATTCACAAAAATACGAGATATTTCGGTCATATATACAGTGACCGTCATCAGTAGTAAAACTAAACTAAAACAATTTAAAACAAAAGTTTATATACTAAATCAAATAACACTACATATTGTTTAAATCTCTAATTCTTTTCAAAGCAAAGGCGGAAGCTATTCTCTGTGACCTTCTTGGATTCGGTTCATTAGCGTTCAATGATATAACATTTGGACAAAGGTCAACTACATTGGGTGAATTGAACTTTACTCTTTCAGATTTTGATACATTATAATAGATAGAGTTCAGCCATATTCACCTGTATCCCGATTCAAAGCAATATTCTTGAATAAGATTATCTTTATTTCAAGATTCAAAACACTTGTTGGTGACCTTGTACTTGACACAATTGGTCGTAAGGGTGGGTTAGGCTTATGTTTTTTGGGAAGTCCATATAATTTAGGGCACAAGGAACTGCGTGGCAGGCATTTGTAATAGAGTTGAGGCGTAATTTTTCCTTCATCCTCTAAGCACGTCAATTCGTTTTTAAACGTATTTGTAAAAGAGTTTGTTGGATTATACGATAGCTTCTTGTATGTTTTTTCATCATTTAGTAAACTTCTTAATTTTGATTGGTAGTCCTCAGTATTCATCACAACTAAAGTGTTACCCTTATCTGCTTTTGTAATGGTAATTGAACCATCCCTTTTCAAGTTTTTAAGAATTCTTATGTCTTTGATGGTCGTACTAGGAAATTCCGGTTTCAATACAAAATTAGACAGGGTTTTTATGGTAAAACAGTAATTAGTGGCAAAACCGATTTGGAAGTTTCTGTAATTATGTATTTAGTAAGGTTCTGCAATAAGTTCTCTTATTTTTTTTTCAATTTAGAGGGGAGTATTTCGAACAAATAAATGGTTTACCTATGGAGGCCCCTTTATCCCCTTTATTAGCTAATATTTTTGTGGAGAATATTGAAACAATTGCGTTAGATTCATATTTTTTTAAACATATTTTCTGGGGCCGGTATATGGATGACATTATATCAGTATGGGATTATGGGGAGGAGGAATTAAAAGGATTTTTGGAACATCTTAATTGTTTGGGAGGGGATTTAAAGTTTACCGTTGAATTGGAAGAGAATGGGAAACTTCCTTTCCTTGATGTTCTTCTTTTGAAAAATCAAAATAGTCTGGATTTTAAAATTTACAGAAAACCGACAAATAACAATAGATTTTTGTCTTATAGTTCCGGTCACGCTCGCCCAGTAAAAATTGGTTTGATCATTTCTTTAACTGATCGGATCTTTAATATTTGCTCTCCAAAATTTGTTGAGGAGGAGTTGTCTTTTCTAAGGAAAATACTAATAAGTAACATGTATCCAGAATGGTTAATTAACCAGACTTTTTCAAAAAGAAGAAAAAGGTTTCTAGAGATTTCTAAGGAAGTCTTGGAGACAACTCGGGAGAAGGATGTTTTTTGTTCCTTACCATATGTACCCGGGCTAAGTGAAAAACTTAAAAGAATTTTACAAAGCAATGGTATAAGGGTAGCTTTAAAGAGTAATAATACTTTGGGTAGTTTTCTAAATTCTGGGAAGGATCTAACTTCATTGGGGCAACAAAGAGGGGTTTATCAGATCCCATGTACTTGCGGAAGCTCATATGTGGGACGTACTAACCAGAGTTTGCAAATGAGATTATTACAACACAAAGATTCTATTTCTTCGGCTTTAAAGCAAGATTCTAAGTCTGAAGATTTTACTTCAGCCCTTTCAGAACATATTTTTAATTTTCCAGACCATTTTATTTTGTTCGAGAATGTCTCTTTGATTTCTAGGGATCCGGGTTTAAAGCAAAATTTTCGTGAAACTCTTGAAATAAAGAAAATCTTACTTAAGAAAATTGTTTTGAATCGGGATACAGGTGAATATGGGCTGAACTCTATCTATGATAATTTATTAAAATCTGACAGAATAAAGTTCAATTCACCCAATGTAGTTGACCTTTGTCCAAATGTTATATCATTGAATGCTTATGAACCGAATCCAAGAAGGTCAAAGAGAATAGCTTCCGCCTTTGCTTTGAAAAGAATTAGAGATTTAAACAATATGTAGTGTTATTTGATTTAGTATATAAACTTTTGTTTTAAATTGTTTCAGTTTAGTTTTACTACTGATGACGGTCACTGTATATGTGACCGAAATATCTGGTATTTTTGTGAATTTCTATCACTGTTATCATCATCACTGTCTATTAAAAGGATTTTATCCCTATTTGAACTTTTATTTACAGACTTCATTTTTTCTTTAAAGTCTCGGCCAACATAGGTGCCTTTACACTTCATCCCATTTTTGAAAGAAATCGTCGCAGCCAAAGTTACAATTTTGAGCACATTCCTCTTCTTATTTTTTACTGTTTTCAGAACGCTGAAAAGTCTTTCCACAACGACATTTGAGCAGGGAAGTCCAAAAATGAACCAAATGACATGAACAACGCTAGTGAACTTCAGCATTCCGGTTGGCGTCTTGATGGATGCAGCCCAGTTCCAAAAATTAAACCTTCAGTCCTTCCCCGTTGGTTATTTTGTTTTAAATTTTGCGGGTCTATCCAAGTCCGAAAAAAACAAGAACGTTTGTCAATTGCTTTTGCTGAAATCCTGCCGTTGTTCCAGTTAAGGTTATGTTCCAGAGCCCTTAACTGGAGGTTTCGAAGAGCCCATCCCATGCACTCCCTCTTCCAGCCCCCTTAGTAAGTTTCATAAGTCATCTGCTCATCAGTAAGTTACTGAAACATTAGCAGGCTACCACATCATCTTAGATAGATTTTTAAGGGTTCAAGTAAAAGCCATTGCTTATATTTAATATTTTTTTTTAATCCTACAATCTATTCGATTATACAGATTTCAGTGTTAACTAGTTTCTGGGGAGAATTGGCAATGAACTCTTTGTCATGCTTGAAGCATTAGCTGCAACCTAGTGAAAATCAAGTATTTTGCAGTAGGCATCAAGACATGACTAAATATAGAAAAAAGCCAAGACATATAGTCCGAGTAATTGAGAGGCAAAAATGTTTAAATGGCAGGGGTAAATGGTGGGAGTAAATATGACTCTCTTATTGGACAAGTACTTGTGTGTTAGTTTTTGGAAAGGCAGGCCTGCCTAGATTCTCACGCAGGTGGACCAAGAATTTAAAATATTGAAATGAACATACTAATATATTCATATAAAAATAATTCAAATGAATTATTTTTATGTGAATAAAAAAAATATGAATAAGAAATTATGAATAAGAAAAAAAATATTCAAATGAAATTACTAAAAAAATGTGCATTGTCAGTTTAAAATACATATGCTGATATTTATTCCTTAAAATCTTAATTATTTTTTTTCTTAAAGTTATAAGGGAAAAGAATTTTTTTCAGTAAAGCACAAATTATATTCTGGCTTTTAGAAAGCAAAGGGTTTAGAATCGTACTCAGACTACTTTCTGCTCGCTTTGAGTTAGACTTATTTTAATTTCTGTTTGCTTTGGGTTTCATTTATTTATTGATACTGATTTGTGGTAGTTGTATGCTTGGTAGATTATTTGATTATATTTTTATTTATTTTTGGTTTAATGGAGTTCTTTATTTTTTTTCGGAAAAGCTTATTTTGTTCAAAAAAAATTTTTTTGATTAATTTATGTTCGTTTTATATTGACATAGTCTTTTTCAGGGAGAAAGACTGAGCCTCTTCTGAAGTTAAGCAACTATTCCTTCCATAAAAACCTTTAATACTCGCTGGGCATAACTTACAATCCTTACCCCTAATCTCTTGGGTTTGTTTCAACCTCAAAATCCTTGTCATATGATGCTTAGACTATTTTGAATAGAATGGCAATTTCAAAATTTATATTAATATGACTTATGTGTAGGGGTGAGAGGGTGGCTGCCATCTGATCACTTTGACTCTTAAAAAGAGCACTACACTACACCGTCTGATTACTATTCCAATGAGTCCTCTTTGAAGTTTATATGACCACACTTTCTATAAAAAACCCTATATGTCCCCAGGGCACAACTTACAACCCTTGCCCTGAAGGCTGGGAGAATTTTTTATCCCCAAAGACATAATTTCTAGATCTTTCTGACAGGCTTAACAAAATGGTTATATCAAAATTTTGATTGGAAGTCTGGGGAAATGATGGGCGTGGAGGAAGATATTTGCCCTCTGATCACTTTAGATTAATAAAAAAGGCACTAGTCCTCTCAATAAACTTTCTATAAAAACGTTATAAGCCCAAAGGGCATAACTTACGACCCTTGTCCTGAGGGCTGTTGGGGGAAGGTTTCCATCCTCAAAGACATAATTTCCAGACCTTTCAATTACGTTGAACAAAATGCCCATATGAAAATGTTGATCGGAAATGTTTGGGGAAATGATGGGCGTTGGGAGGGGCAATTATCCCTCTGATTACTTTTGACTATTAAAAAGGGTAATAGACCACTCAATTTCTAATCGAAAGAGCTGTTTTTGAAGTTTTTACGACGACACTTTCTATTAGACATTTTATGCCCCCAGGGCATAACTCAGAACCTTAGCCCTGAGGGCTGTTGGGGGTTGTCATACTGAAAAAGATAATATTCAGACCCTTCAATTACGTACAACAAAATCCCTATATCAAAATGTTGATGGGAAGTGTTTGAGGAAATGATGGGTATGGGGGGGGGGTATTCACCCTCCGATCGCTTTTGATTATGAATAAGGGCATTAGCCCTCTCAATTCCCCATTGAATGAGCCCTTTTTGAAGTTTCTACGACAACGCTGGGAAGAACCTAATTTCCAGATCTTTCATCTACGTTGAACAAAATGTCTATCTCAAAATTTTGATTGGATGTGTTTGGAGAAATGGTAGACTTGAGAGGGGTGTAGTTGCAGGTAGTTGTAGGTAGTTGCCCTCCAATCACTTTCGATTATTAAATAGGGCACTAGCGCTTTCAATTTCCTATCGAATTAGCCCTTTTTGAAGTTTCTATAAAACCTTATATGGCCCCAGGCCATAACTATAACTTGAGGGTGCTATTGAAGTAGGTGCTATTCGAGTAGTAGTGAACAAAAATAACTATTTAACAAACACGCTACTTGATGCATTTAAAAACATCACGTAATATATTATAAACGATAAACACACATTAAGCAATCATAAAAATAAGTGCTGGTGCTTGGCTTTTACTAAAATTGTCAGCAATGAGCTACTGCAGACGACGGTAGTATAGCGTAAACAAGCTTTCGGGTGGGCGAAGGTGAATGTCCTATACACTCAGCCTTTTTCAGCAAGATTTACTACCAATTGTGCAGTATATATCTCCCCTTCACTTCCCTCAACCCCCATGCCTGGCAAAGGATGCTCAATCTCGTGATTGAACCAAGTTTTACTCTAATAGTCCTGGTTATCGCGCTATTCATTTGCTCGTAATTTTGAATGGATTTTGACTCTGTAAGATTTAATTCGTTGTACCAAACTTTTAATATGCATGAATTATAGAAACATTATTTGTATTTTTTATTAAATTGATTAGTTTGTTGTTTCACTGATTTATATTAATAAATAGCATTGATATCAGCGGGCCACATAAAGCCGAAACATTATATCGTGACCTATTCTCACATTTAAATAGCGACCGTATTTCAAATTTGAAAGTATTTGAAAAATGAAGTTGGAATTATCAACATATCCGTTGGGCATCTTAGCATCATTGCGGCAGAAACTTCAAATTAATTAAAAATTACCAAGGATGCCAATTGGAAGGGAAAATCGACTCTAAGAGTTTGAAAATAACCTTGCCCTTTGTATCTTTGTTTAAAAAAAACGAATTCCATAAAAATTACACAAAAGTTTTACTTGCGTAAATCAGGGTATACATTTCCGGAGGGGAGTTACACTTAATATCGCTTATATGTCTATAATTTCATTACAAACAAAGCTCGGTCTCCTAGTAGGCTACTGCATGATGAAAGCGATAGCAATAGAAAAAGAGGATGGGCTGGTATCACTTCTGCATGCACACAAAATTTTTAGATTGTGCGAAAATAATGCGTATTTTGTTTAAACTCACTTTATTCTATTCTCAGCCTACATTTCGTACAGCATGCTGATGCAGAGATGAGTGTCTCACAAGTAGTGCTGGCGTTGTGTGAAATGTGACTAATTTCAGTCATGATTCTTAGTACATTTATGTAAATTCTTTTTTTTGAAGCTGGGTAAAAGAAATATTTAGAAAAGCGAAAATAGCAACAAGTCAGTATGGTATTATGCATAGAGGCAGTTCTACATTTATGGGTTGGTATGTCAATCCGAAAAGTAAGGAATAAGACGTCATCAGCGCTTATTAGGTATTTCAATGACAAATAAGAGAATCAGAGTTACTGGAAATAAGTACTGGAAATAAAAATTAAAACAAGTAAATGATTCCTGGAGCGGATCCCAATCTACCAAATTCCATGACCAAACTATAACCAGTTTGACCTATCAAACAGTTCGTGGTAACAAACTGTAAATAAGGAGCGACCCGGCTCAATAGTTACCGAAACTCTAATAAATTTTGATGCTAATAGATACATCAAAATAATTAGATTTTTAGGCAGAACTCAAATATACAAATTTCATCAAGTTTAGTTTTGCCCATCAAAAGCTAAGCGCCTGACAAAATTTTCCTTATTTTTGAAAAAATGGGAAACACCCCTCAAAAGTCAGAGAACTTTAATGAAACCCCCCCCCCCATGAGATTCAACGTATCAGAGAACCCTACTATAGAAGTTTCAAGCTTCTATTTGCAAAAATGTGAAATTCTGTATTTTATGCCAGAAGAAAGATCACGGATGTGTATTTTCTTCTTTTTTTTCAGGAGTGATGGTTTCGACCCATTGGTCCTAGAATATTGTGGAAGGGCTCATTCGAACGTAAATAGAAAGTTCTAGTTACTTCTCTAGTTCTAGTACTCTTTTTAAGGGACCAAAAAAATGGAGGGCAAATAGACCCCCTCCAACGCTCATTTTTTCCCAAAGTCACCCGATCAAAATTTTGAGATAGCCATTTTGTTCAGCATGGTCGAAAAATACAACAAATATGTCTTTGAGGATGAATTAATCCCCCTCAGTCCCCGGGGGAAGGTCTGCAACTTATGAACTTTACTATATGAATGTTTACATATAGTACTGGTTATTGGGTGGTATTCAGAAGTTTTCAGGGGATATTTATTCTGGTAGTTCTGGGGGTGATCATGGATTGCGTGAGAGGATCTTTCCATGGGGAAAGGGAGATTGCTATGAAGGGTGTACCGGATTTCCCAGCATTCTTAGTAGGAGGGGCCCAATAGATACGAATTACACATAATTTATTCATGGTTCTGTTTGTTGACTCCTGCACAAAGTAGGCTATACCCTATTGCCAGATGAGAAAGGTACTATTTGGTACTTTAAAAGTACCTTTCAAGGTCAAACAGGGAACATGGAAATACTGCGGGGAAGTTTGCGCATACGCACTGAATCCTAACGGTACAATGTTATTGATCCAGGAAGGGGGCAGGATTTCCGGGAAATTGATTACATAATCAACTGAGGCAAGAGGGGACAGGATTTCTGGGAAATCAATTTGCATAATCGACGGGGAAATATCGATTCTAACGGGACAGGATTGTGTGTCTCTTTCTAGGTCATTCAGGGAGCTACGTAAGGTTTCACTTATATCACAATTCAGCCTTGAGATTTTGTTTATAATGGACATGTGTTGAGGTTAAATTATCATACAGTCTCAAGACATCATGGAGAGAACATCAGACATTGTTGACTTGAACATCAGACATTGTGAGCATTAGACATTGTGAAATATGTCTTTGAGGATGAATTAATCCCCCTCAGTCCCCGGGGGAAGGTCTGCAACTTATGAACTTTACTATATGAATGTTTACATATAGTACTGGTTTTGGGTGGTATTCAGAAGTTTTCAGGGGAGATTTTTTCTGGTAGTTCTGGGGGTGATCATGGATTGCGTGAGGGGATCTTTCCATGGAGGAAGTTTTCATGAGGGAAGGGAGATTGCTATGAAGGGGGCACCGGATTTCCCAGCATTCTTAGTAGGAGGGACCCAATAGATACGAATTACACATAATTTATTCATGGTTCTGTTTGTTGACTCCTGCACAAAGTAGGCTATACCCTATTGCCAGATGAGAAAGGTACTATTTGGTACTTTAAAAGTACCTTTCAAGGTCAAACAGGGAACATGGAAATACTGCGGGGAAGTTTGCGCATACGCACTGAATACTAACGGTACAATGTTATTGATCCAGGAAGGGGGCAGGATTTCCGGGAAATTGATTACATAATCAACTGAGGCAAGAGGGGACAGGATTTCTGGGAAATCAATTTGCATAATCGACGGGGAAATATCGATTCTAACGGGACAGGATTGTGTGTCTCTTTCTAGGTCATTCAGGGAGCTACGTAAGGTTTCACTTATATCACAATTCAGCCTTGAGATTTTGTTTATAATGGACATGCGTTTAGGGTAAATTATCATACAGTCTCAAGACATCATGGAGAGAACATCAGACATTGTTGACTTGGAAGTTTTTGCTACATCGATTAATAATGTGAGTTCTGGGTTCTGTTTAGTAAATTTTCTTCGGTTATTTCCAAATAAAATCATTTTTGTAGTCCCTCTCTATTATATTTGAATTCAGGTTATAACCCCTCTCCCCCCAAAAAAAAATCTCCACTATGCGATGTTTATTGTCGTTAGAAAGTGTAAAATACGCTCTTTTTACCATGTAAACCCCCTCTCCCCCCACTGTTAACGATTTTAATTCTTTCATTGGAAATAATTCCTTTTTTGACAAACATATGCAATTTTTATGCTTTCTATATTCTACCTAAAAGTGACAACTTACATACGTCAACTCTTAGGTATTAATATGCAGATCCTCTTATGATGCTAAGCCACTAATCTGACTATTATCAGTTCGGTAAACATGTTAAAACCTCAATTATTACATCCCGTCAAATGCACATCCTGCATACTAAATTCTCGTGAATTTGCGCTTAAACATTACAATGGTTTAAAAAAAAATGCTTTTTTTCCAGTCAAATTAGCGACAGTAAATCTTATGAGTTACAAGAGGGGCTCAGGTATTGCTTATGATAAATAGTTTCATATAGTATTTGTTTTCCATTTTGAGTACTCAATGTTTATATGGGGGAGGGGGTTAAGAAAAAGATACATACCTACCATGAGAAGGTTTATTGAAGCGCAGGTCCTTTTAAATGATATAAATTGATACATCCTTTTACCCTTACCCCATAATATGTAAATATATACGTTGCGTCTCTAGGCATGTTTTTAATTTTTTTCTAAGTGGTAAAAATAGGAATTCTATGCTTTTTGGGTTCATTTCCAGCATGGAGTGTATTTAATTTTTTTCAAAATGGTAAAAATAGGAGTATTTCTGACTGTCATGGTATATTTCTCAAAAATTTTACTTTTTACTTTGCCGAAATGGGGGGAGGGTCTTCTTTGGGACAATGGCACATGCTTTCTAGACAAAATTATGCCTTACAATAAATTCTGTAAAAGGGGGTACTAATTTTTCTTCTGTAAAAGGGGAGTAATTATTTTATACTAAATTTATTCTTCTTTTTAAGGACAATTTCGAGAAATACCCTCCTCCTCCTGAAAAGAGAGCAACGGGTAATGATGTATCTCCTATGCAACGGCTGGAGATGGCTGATCCATCCAGAGCCACCCACATCCGTTCCAGACCAGCGCTACCTATCCAAGTTCCATCTGCGCAGGTGCCAATGCAGCCTGGCAGAAAATTAAAGAGAGATTGGATGGCTGCTCACACGAGGGTGAACCCCGCTGACACATCTGTGCAAACCAGTGACATCACTGCCGCAGCTACACAAGATTGTGAGGTTGCCCCCTATCAAGCATTACCGGGCCCCTCACAATCAATGCAAGGCAAGGATAATGTGGTCCCTACAGCCCACAACATGCAAGCTGCAAATTTAAATGTAAGCTTAAATTTTATTTTTTGCTAAAGATTTTTTCCCCCAAAGGAAATATAACGCTCTCCTTTTGAATCATGTCAAGTTCATGCATTCAGACTGCTGAATTCTCTTGAAAAAGGTTAGCGAAGCCAAAAAAGGCACTATATTCCGGTCATAATTTCCAATAGTAAGTAGCAAAATCTTTTGCGATATTTTTTCTCAAGTAAAAACTGCTTTATTAACGAATGGTTATTCTTGCCTCTACAGATATCATAAAAACAACTTTCTATCAGAATGAGTTGTGTATCATGACAGGAGATGACCTGAAAGGGATAGGCTATCCATTTCAACCAAGTAAAGACCCCAGTTTTTTTCCCCAAAGCAGATGAAGAGTATTAATATGAAATTTTTGGAAGGGTGTTTGAACAAAATTAAAACTTACTATGTCATGTTTTTTATTTGTAAATATCTTATATTAAGTTGGAAATTGGAACTTTCAGGATACATAGAGTAGGGAACAGTGAATTAACCAAATGCTATTATGTGCATACTACTTCTGATACTACTACTACTACTACTACTGCTACTACTAAGCGTTTTTTTAGCAATATGTAAATAATACTCCAATTTAAAAAATAGGGTGTTTTAGACACTTTAAAAATAAGCTATTTTCTTTCTCAGTTGAAGAAGAAGAAACAAGTCATGAACTGATTGAAGGGGAAATGGAGTTTAATACCATTCAGAACAATGAAACATCACCTATCCATGAATGGCATGGTATTGTTAACTCTATTGAAATATCTTATGATATTGATTATTTATTAACTAATTATTTCAATGTAGATAATAGCACAGTTGGGCAAGGTAATGTAGCTATTTCAGATTCGGCTTACCATTGCTAAGTCCGAATCCATTACAAATTTTATATGATTTTACCGAAGAATTAACTGAGAACCCTTCACCCACTGATTTAATGAATATAGTTCCTGTTCAAAAAAATGAAATGACTCCAATAGATTTACACAGCCCTATTATTTAACAAAGTGGGGATGGAGTGGGTGATAATATACAAGAGGGGGAGGGTAACAATGCAAAATTTACAAAATTACCAGATTTCTATCAAACAAATTCAATATTAAATACAATAGTTGTCTATACTGCAACTTTTGGGGATCCCTTTAATTCACTTATGGGGAAGATTTTATATTTGACCCTGTATATATTGTTCATGTATGTGTAGACAAAATTTGCGCACTGTTAAAAAACAGGATTCAAGTGTGGGTGGTAGGGACACTATTAAGGTTTCAATTGCTTTAAAGATATTTTATTTGAACGAAGGCAAAAGTGAGGTGTATGATCATTATGTACACACCGAGATTATAGTGGTCTATCCTCATTTGGAAAATTAGAAACAGTTCTTATGCAGTGGATAGACCACATTATTACGCATCTCGAAAATTATAATGAGAATGGGAGTGGGTCTGTAGTTCCATTAATTGAAAATTTAAGCATTAATATTTGTAGATTTAAAAAAGATTTTATTTTAAGAGGGGGGAATGGGGAGGGGGCTATAGTTTTAAAATATAATCCCGATTTAGAGGGTTGTCAGGGCGTTCAACGAATCTGTTTTGAAACAGGTCAAAAATGTTTCATGTACGCTTTCCTCATATTAGCATTCGAACCTTTAGCATGTGCCGCTTCAAAGAAAAAATTTGGAATACTGGACTGTGCATGGAGAAGAGGGATCTGATACCCTGTAGATTTCTCTTGTTTAGAGGGAAAATTTTCAGTAACGCTCAGGTTCAGGTTCAGGTTCAGGTTCATTTATTATTCAATCTTACATAATGACACTAAATATATACAGATATCTGGCAGTGAGACAAGCTCGTTTTGCACAGATAAAAAAAAAGAAAAACAATAAAGAAATATACGGATTTTCATTCAAAATGGTAGACTTCACAAACAAATATAAATAAATCAATAAATGTAAGGTTAATTACTCACCACATCACGGCAGACACCCACCCGACGATACAAAAACAACTCTCAACCAGCAATGGGACAAGAAGAAGGATATCAAGATCCGAGAGAGATCGAAAAAAAAGAAAAGAATATTATTATAAGGAGAATATATTAATAAGAAAATAATATTTGACTAATAAATGTCCAAAAGGAATGATTTTATTTTATTTTTTAAAATTCCAATCGACACATAAAAATCAAAAATAGATTCATATTGGTTCCACGCGGCAACCACACTATTTCGTAGAGAAAACCGGGACCTCTCTGAAATTATCAACGGCTGGCGTAGTTTGCGTATGCTGCGAGCTAGATGAGAAGATGGCGGAGCAACTGGGAACAAATCAAAAGAAAAGAAATAACTGGGCAGTGACAGGAGATTATGATTAACCTTGAATAAAATCGAGTTAAAAGTAACTGCAAGTTCAACAGGAAGAATATTCAATAAACAATATAAACTCTTTGTAGAAGACTTACTGGGGAAAGACGCTGGGGAAGGAAGATAACTTTTTAAAATACGAAGCGCCTTATTTTGTTGTCTCTGAAGCGGAATTAAATGGGATCTAAAAGTATTCAAGTAAATAAGTGGGCAGTAATTTAGATAAGAATGAACAAGAGCGAAATAAATAGAACGCATAGCTTCGAGCGGCAAAATGAATTTCATACGTTGCATAATACCCACGTTCCTTCCAAGCTTCAATCTTATACCATTTATATGCGGCTTCCAACTCAAATTTGAGTCAACCAGCACACCAAGGTAACGAATAATTTCAACACGTGATATATCCATACCTGAAACAGATGACTTAATCAACTTCAGACATGGAAGTGCCCGTGACGTACGCGAAAATACCATAAACTTTGTTTTTGAAGTATTCAGAGCTAGCCTATTTGCCGTAAACCATGCTACTAGTCTATCAAATACTAGACTTAAATTATGTTTGACACGATCTTCATCGATTCCAGAGACACTACAGGCTGTGTCATCTGCGAAGAGAACGGTCAGCCCTAGGTCCTCAACTGAATTACTAATATCATTAACATAAATTAGAAACAACAGAGGGCCGAGAATTGAACCTTGGGGCACTCCAACTTTATTTGACTGGTTCGAAGACGTTGATATAACTTCGCCCCCATCAATACACTGGACTCTATCGCTTAAATATGACAATATTATCGATTTAGCCGGACCACGTATACCACATTTAGACAATTTTTCATTTAAAATCATGTGACAAATAGTGTCAAACGCTTTCCGTATATCCACGAATATAGAAGCTGGAATTTCACCCTTATCCAAGGCATCATGAATAAACTGGGTTACTGCCAAAATAGCATGCTCAGTAGAATGTCCTTTTCGAAACCCGAATTGGGACTTACTGAAAAAACTATTCTTGTCAAGAAAATTTACAATCCTCACGTACAAACAACGTTCAATAATTTTTCCGAAAGCAGATAGAATAGATATGGGCCTATAATTGGACGGATCATTTATATCTCCCCCTTTGTGTAGTGCAATGACATGGGCGGACTTCATACATGAAGGGAAGATACCATTCTTGAAACAAAGATTAATTATGTGCACAAGAAAATTTACTATACTAGGCATAATCGATTTAAGCAAGTTCGTAGAAGATCCGTCGATTCCTTCTGAGTGTCCATTTTTGAGTTGATGAAGTACAAGCATCAATTCAGCAGACGAGACTGGAGTGAGGAATATGGATCGGTCAGTAGAAGAGGGTAGAAAACTTTTGAAATCAGCAGAATTTGGCGTTGATTTTTGGGATGCCTCTTCCGACGTCTTTTCACCTATTTTAGCGAAGTGCGTGTTGAGCATGTTGGCGACGTTAAGTTTTCCGTTAACAGCTGTATCACCACCTGGGGGCATCATTTCGTCCGGAAAAGAATTCAACTTTTTTTTGCCGATACAATCGTTTATTAATGTCCATACCTTCTTAGGAGATCCATGCGCGCTATTGAATGCCTTCATATAGTAGAGCTGTTTAGCAGACCTGAGAGCCTTGGTTAAGCAATTTCTGTAAGCTTTAAAAAAGGCTTGATTTGTTTCATCGGGATTCGATAGATATATTTTATACAGCCTATTCTTTGATTGGATCGACCTTAGTAGTCCTCGTGTAACCCAAGGCTTTTTAGATCTGTTGTAACGTCTTAGACGGGTCGAAGACATCGGACAAGCCACATTAAGTGCTGTGGTAAATTCGTTGACAAAATACTGTGAAGCTTGATTTACATCCTCGCAGTCTAAGCAAGGAGAGGGGTCAATTTTAAGCAGCAGTTCATTCAACCGCTGAACAGATGTAGCATCAAGCCTTCTAGTTGTTTTGATCGGAGTCGCCGTTTGTCGCCCAGTTTTTATCTCCATCAAAAGCATAAAGTGGTCTGACGTGTCATCGATAATAACATGACACGAATCAAATTCCATATTCAGAAAAATATTGTCGATTATCGTTGCTGTCGAGCTTACAACTCGAGTTGGAATACGACAAGCTGGGAGAAGCCCCAGCGAAAGATAAAGTGTCAGAAAATCAACAGCCGAAGGCAAATATTGTGTAGATGAAAGATCATGACCAGCATTACTTATATCAATATTAAAATCCCCAATGTACATAATCTTCCGACTTCGCTCAATTGCGATCGAAGAAAACGCTTCCAGCTTACTTATGAAATGTTGCACCGAAGAGCTAGGTGGTCTGTAAAACAAACAACACAACACTTTTTCATTACCAAAATCAAGCTCGACAACCAAAAATTCAAACAACATTTCTTCATACATAGAATCAAAATCCGAAACAATCCTGTAAGTAATATCATTATGAATAAAAAAACCAAGGCCTCCTCTCGATCTGTCATTCCTAGTCTTAGAAATAAAATTGTAACCGTTAATATTCGCTAGGTGACTAGTTGACTCATTTAAGAAAGTCTCACATACAGCTAATACATCAACTCGGTAGCATGGAAGGATCGAAGATAAATGGTCCAAACTACTCATCAACCCGCAACAGTTTAAACTCGCCAGCCTCACACTACCAGGAGAAACATGTCCATTAATCTCATTAGGGAGTAAATATTTGTTAATAGGGAGGGATCTAATAGAAATATCATATTCATCATCCGAAAAACCACAATCTGCAGAAATTTTTATTAAATCTAATGGGTCTCTCTCAAAATCTCTCAACCTACTCGATGTCCCATCACCAGTAGAGTTAATCATAATCATTTTGACTTACCAAACCGTCTGGTGGGAGTCTGTAGTGATGCGGCAATAAATCATCAACCAAACCTTGATGTGGAAGAGTACGGCACGTCTTGTGAAATATCTGATCTTCAACTGAAAAAAACACACGAAGCAAAAACAGAACCTGATTTCTAGGCCTATGGAAAATAGAAAAAAAGAATAGCGACGATGAAGCATAATCTGGCATGGCAGACTTAACAAGTCGAAGTCGCATTGAGCACTGAACACAATAAGAAAGAAAAAAACAACGAAAAGAAAAAAAACAACACTGACTAGTGGTCATTTTCCCAATCATGACACACACCAACAAAATGAACTTGTTTCATCTCTCGATCGCGGACGTATTTCATTAAACAAATAAAACAAATAATGGTCCGCGTATACACTACAAACAAACTAATTAATCTTTTCCCAGTCAGAAGAATCACTTTTTTTCACTTCTAGCCATAAGTTAATACCCTTATGACGCACTCTGGATGAAACGATATGTTTCGACTCTTTCATTTCTTGTGCTTTCGAGAGTAGGGAATTTTGAATCATGTTGAGAGCAGGGGGCAGGTCTGTAGAGATTATAATCCCACTACCTTTTAGCTTTTTAACA
>JAQQPU010017200.1:0-18956 GCA_029168905.1 Artemia sp. Kazakhstan ARC1039 | reverse complement strand
GATTCTCATTGTCACTTGTCTTCTAAACGCAGACAATTTGAGCCTTTTCATGATGTCATGACGTCCAAATGGACCTTAGATTAGAAGTAGTGCCTTTGAAAAATTATATTTTCTTATTGGCCCTTTAACTTTTGCCTGGGCTTATCTTTTGTCATTACGAAAGACATATCGCTGAACCTTTGCTTCTTTTAATTGTTCAGGTGGTGCGACAAAAGCTTCTTCTTTTGCCTTGGCTTGTCTTTTGTCAATATGAAAGATATTTTGCCGAACATTTGTTTCTTTTAATTGTTCAGGTGGTGGGACAAAAACTTCTTCTTTTGCCTCGGCTTGTCTTTTGTCATTATGAAAGACATATCGCCGAACCTTTGTTTCTTTTAATGGTTCAGGTGGTGGGACAAAAACTGCTTTTTCTTCCAACGATTTATCTAGTCCAGGTTTTTGATTTTCGAATGTATGGTAGGTATTGATGACCTTATAAGGGGCGGATCCAGGATTTTTTTTAGGGGGGGGGGGCGCAAAATAGATTGATCTGATAAACTTGGGCTAGGAGCAAGTTTAATTAACGCAAACTTGCGTTAATTAGGTAAATTAAACTACTTTAGACTACGCTAGGGGGGAGGGGCACCCCTCTCGCCACCCCTGGATCCGCCACAGGACCTTATCTATGTCAAAATCCAAAACCTAATAATCATTGCTATCATTTTCAATTTGTTTGGTTCGTTTTACTTCGGCCTGTTTTTCGTTATTATGAAATACATATCGCCGAACCTTTGTTTTTTTAAACAAAGGTATAGTAGATTTGTTTGGTTCGTTTTACCTCGGCTTGTCTTTTGTCATTATGAAACACATATCGCCAAACCTTTTTTTTTTTTAAACAAAGGTATGGTAGGCATTGATAAGCTTATGCATGTCAAAATCTCAAACCCAATCATGATCGCTATCATTATCAATTTTGACACGTTTTGATTCTCGCTGTCCAGGTTGGTTTTCATTGACTCGCTCACATGTTTCATGTCACATGTCATCTAACTGCATGTGTCTGCTTTTCATTTTCATTTTTGACACGCCACCGCTTTTTTCAAACTCCGTGTGTCTTTGCTCATAATTTATTTTTTAATCGCTCACTTGCTTGGTGTTGCATGTCTTCTGACCACGTGTGTCTTTGCTCTTCATTTCGTTTTTGACACGCTCTAATTGTCGTTTTCGTATATCTTCTAACCATTCGTATCTTTGCTCTTCATTTTCATTTTTGACATGTTTTTGGATTTTCATTACTTCAGCCAATTTAGTAATGGCTTTAGATTGAGCTGCCCCTATTGGAGTTGTCGTAATTGATAGTCCAGGTTGTCGATTTTCACATCTTATCACGTTTGATAGTTCAGGAGTTGGTTCCAAAGAATCATCATTTATAGTAACTGCAACTGCAAATTTTCGTTTTTTGGGCCTTCCAACAGACATCATAGGCTAGCGCGCTGCCTAAGTAAAGAACGATGTGGGCACAATGTGTTGTTTTTTTTTGTTTTTTTTTTCTCCATACCCGGGCACTTTGTATCCAAGGATTTGTCGTAGAAACTTCAAAAAGGGCTCATTTGATTGAAAATTGGAGTGGATAGTGCCCTTTTTAATATTCGAAAGTGATTGGAGGGTAAATAGCCCCCCCCCACGTCCATCATTCCCCCAAACGCATCCAATCAAAATTTTGAGATAGCCATTTTGTTCAGCGTAGTTGATTTCTAGAGAGAAAATATGATTTTGAGGAGTACACTCCCCCAAAACCCTAAGGGCAAGGGTTTTAAGTTATGCCCTGGGGCATATAAGGTTTTTATAGAAGGCGTTGTCGAAGAAACTTCAAAACAGGCTCACTCGATTGGAAATTCAAAGGGCTAGTACCCTTTTTAATAGTCGAAAGTGAATGGAGGGGAACTAGCGCCCCCTCCACGCCCGTCATTCCCCCAAACACATCCAATCAAAATTGTTAGATATCCATTTTGTTCAGCGTAGTTGATTTCCAGATATAAAATATGTTTTTGAGGAGGATATACCCCCCAACCCTCAGGGCAAGGGTTTTAAGTTATGCCCTTGGGGCATATAAGGTTTTTATAGAAGACCTTGTCGTAGAAACTTCAAAACAGGCTCATTCGATTGGAAATTTAAAAGGCTAGTACCCTTTTAATAGTCGAAAGTGATTGGAGGGCAACTAGCCCTCCCCCCACGCCCATCATTCCCCCAAACACATCCAATTAAAATTTTGAGATAGCCATTTTGTTCAGCGTAGTTGATTTCCGGATATATAATGTTTTTGAGGATGACACTCCCCCACAACCCTCAGGACAAGGGTTTTATGTTATGCCCTGGGGGCATATAAGGTTTTTATAGAAGACGTTGTCGTAGAAACTTCAAAACAGGCTCATTCGATTGGAAATTCAAAGGGCTAGTGCCCTTTTTAATAGTCAAAAGAGATTGGAGGGCAACTAGTCCCTCCTCCTACGCCCATCATTCCCCAAAACACATCTAATCAAAATTTTGAGATATCCATTTTGTTCAGCGTACTTGATTTCCAGATAGAAAATATGTTTTTGAGGAGGACACTCCCCCACATCCGTCAGGGCAAGGTTTTAAGTTATGCCCTGGGGGTATATAAGGTTTTTAAAGAAGGCATTGTCGTAAAAACTTCAATAAAAGCTCATTCGACTGGAAATTCAAAGGGCTAGTGCCCTTTTTAATATTCGAAAGTGATTGGAGCGAAACTAGCCCCCCCCCCCCACTCAAACCCATCATTCCCCCAAACACATCCAATAAAAACTTTTAGATAGCCATTTTGTTCAGGGTAGTTGATTTTCAGATAGAAAACATATTTTTGAGGAGGACACTCCCCCACAACCCTCAGGGCAAGGATTATAAGTTATGTCCTGGGGACATATATGGTTTTTATTGAAATCTTTGTCGTAGAAACTTGAAAAAGGGCTCATTCGATTTGAAATTCAAAGGACTAGTACCCTTTTTAATAGTCGAAAGTGATTTGAGGGCAACTAACCCCTCTCTCACGCCCACCTTTTCCCCAAACACATCCAATCAAAATTTTTGATAGTCATTTTATTGAACGTAGTTGAAAGTTTTGGAAATTAGGTCTTTAAGGATGACAACCCCTCCCCTCAGAGCCCTCAGGGCAATGGTTGTAAGTTATGCCCTGGGGGCATATAAAGTTTTATTGAAATCGTTGTCGTAGAAACTTCAAAAGGGCTCATTCAATTGGAAAATGAAAGGGCTAGTGCCTTTTTTAATAGTTGAAAGTGATTGGATAGCGACTAATGCCCCTCTCACGCCCACCATTTTCTCAAACACATCGAATTAAAATTTTGAGATATCCATTTTGTTCAACGTAGCTGAAAGTTCTGGAAATTTTGTCTTTTAGGATGATAACCCCCTCAGAGCCCTCAGTGCAAGGGTTGTATGTTATGCCCGGGGGGCATATAAAGTTTTTATTGAAAGCCTTGTCTTGAAACTTCAAAAGGGCCCATTTAATTGGAATTGAAAGGCCTAGTACCTTTTTTAATAGTTGAAAGTGATTGGATAGCAACTAACACCCCTCTCACGCCAGCCATTTTCCCAAACACATCCAATCAAAATTTTGAGATATCCATTTTGTTCAACGTAGTTGAAAGTTCTGGAAATTAGGTTTTTTAGCATGATAACCCCCTCAGAGCCCTCAGTGCAAGGGTTGTATGTTATGCCCGGGGGGCATATAAAGTTTTTATTGAAAGCCTTGTCTTGAAACTTCAAAAGGGCCCATTTAATTGGAATTGAAAGGCCTAGTACCTTTTTTAATAGTTGAAAGTGATTGGATAGCAACTAACACCCCTCTCACGCCAGCCATTTTCCCAAACACATCCAATCAAAATTTTGAGATATCCATTTTGTTCAACGTAGTTGAAAGTTCTGGAAATTAGGTTTTTTAGGAAGATAACCTCCTCAGGAGCCTCAGCGCAAGGGTTATAAGTTATGCCCTGGGGGCATATACGGTTTCGAATAAAGTTTAAAATCGAAAGGCCTAGTGCCCTCTTTAATAGTCGAAAGCGATTGGAAGACTTGACATTTTTATATAGTAAAGATCGATGTTGGTATAATGTATTATTTTTTTGTTGTTGTTGTTGTTTAGACCAGGGCACTTTGTATTGAAGGAGCTGTCGTAGGAACTTAAAAAACGGCTCATTCGATTAAAAATAGAAAGGGCTGATGCCCTTTTTAATAGTCGAAAGTGATTGGAGGGAAACTAATCCCGCTCCCAGTCTCCCATTTGCCTTTATGTTTAAGAACTAGATGTTGCCATAAGGCAAAATGCACTGTGTTAATGCTAATTCCCAATAAGGTATCTCAGCAGTATTCCAAGAACGATTGAGGGTATTATGTTCAGACTTTCGGGGCTACTTCTGCTCTTAAAATTTAACCAAATCAAAACAGCGTAAGTGTATCCAAGCTATCAAAGAAAGTAAACAGATTTTTTTGCTAATTGTATCATGTTTTCCATTTCAGGTCAACTAGAGGAGGAATGAAACTAAATTAAACGCTACTATTTGTGTCCAGATTTTTAAAAGGGTGTGTGTTGTTAAAAATTGCTAAAAAATTTTCTCCAGCATACAAATATTAGGCCAAACTATAAATTCTTAAAAAACGAAAAGATTTAAAGTATTATTTTCTTTTTCCCTGAAAAGACTATGTCAATATAAAACGAACAGAAATTAATTAAAAAAATTTTTTCCACAAAATAAGTTTTTCAAAGAAAAGTAAAGAACTCCATTAAACAAAAAATGAGCAAAAATAAAATCAAATAACCTACCAAGCGTGAAACTACCACAAATCATCATCGATAAATAAATGAAACCCAAAACGAACAGAAATTACAATAAATAACCGAGTCAAACTCAAAACGAGCAGAAATTAACATAAGTTGGGCTTAAAACCCCTCTGCCTTCCCAAGGCCAGAACATAATTTGCACTTTACTGAAAAAAAATACAAATGAATGTGCATTGTCGGTTTAATATACATATACTGATATTTAGTAATCAAAATGCTAATATTATTTGATTTATTAAAGTTATAAAAGTAAAAACATTTATTTTTTATTTTCATAAAGTGCATATTATGTTCTAGCCTAATAAACCCCCTCAGATCTCTCAGGGCAAGGGTTGAGGATGATAAACCCCCTCAGAGCCCCCAGGGCAAGGGTTGTAAGTTATGCCTTGGGGGCATATAAGGTTTTTTTTTTGTATAGAAAACGTTATTGTAGAAGCTTCAAAAAAGGCTCATTTGATTGGAAATTCAAAGGGCTAGTGCCGTTTTTAATAGTCGAAAGTAATTGGAATGCAACTAACCCCCCTCTTAGGCCCACCGTTTCCCCAAACACATCCAATAAAAATTTTGAGATATCCATTTTGTTCAACGTAGTTGAAAGTCCTGGAAATTAGGTCTTTGAGGGTGATAACCACCCTCAGAACCCTCAGGGCAAGGGTTGTAAGTTATGCCTTGGGGGCATATAAGGTTTTTTTTTTTATAGAAAACGTTAATGTAGAAACTTCAAAAAGGGCTCATTTGATTGGAAATTGAAAGGGCTAGTGCCGTTTTTAATAGTCGAAAGTAATTGGAAAGCAACTAACCCCCATCATTTCCCCAAACATATCCAATCAAAATTTTGAAATAGCCATATTGTTGAACGTGTTTGAAAGTTCTGGAAGTTACGTCTTTGAGGATGACAAACCCCCCAAACCCCTCAGGGCAAGGGTTGTAATTTATGCCCTTGGGGTGTATAAGGTTTTTGTAGAAAGCCTTGTCGTAGAAACTCCAAAAAGGGCTCATTCAATTTGAAATTGAAAGGACTAGTGCCCTTTTTAATAGTCATAATTGATTGGAGGGCAACTAACCCCCCTCTCACACCCACCATTTCTTTACTTAGGGAGCGCAATAGCGCTACCTAAGTAAAGAACGATGTGGGGAAAATGCAATATTTTTTTTTTGTTTCCTTTAGACCAGGGTACTTCGTTTTGAAGGAGTTGTCGTAGAAAGTTCAAAAAGGGCTCATTCAATTGGAAATTGAAAGGGCTTGTTTCCTTTTTAATAGTAGAAAGTGATTGGAGGGCAACTACCCCCTCCCCCCCTCACGCCCAACTTTTTTCCAACCACATCCAATCAAAATTTTGAGATAGCTATTTTATTTTCAACGTAGTTGAAAGTTCAAGAGATTAGGTCTTTGAGGATGAAAACCCCCCCACAGTTCTCAGAGTAAGGGTTGTAAGTTATGGCCTGGGGGCATATAAGGTTTTTATAGAAAATGTTGTCGTAAAAACTTCAAAAAGGGCTCATAAATGAAACCCAAAACAAACAGAAATTAAAGTAAATAACAGAGTCAAACTCAAAACGAGCAGAAATTAGTATGAGTAGGGTTCTGAACCCCAAGGTTTCTAAAAGCTAGAATATAATTTGTATTTTACTAAAAAAAATTCTTTTAAATGTTGTCACTTTTATAACTTTAAGAAATTAAAAATTTATTAAGATTTTAACGAATAAATATCAGCATATGTATATTAAACTGACAATGCACATTTTTTTTCAGTGAAGTACAAATTATATTGGTACAGTACACAATAATAAAAATCGTACAGTACAAAATAAAAATCGGCCTATAATTTTCAACATCCCGAGTATTCCTTCCTTTATGTGTTGGTATAACTTTTGATGATTTAATACAACTTGGAAACACTCCCTCTTTTAGACACTGATTAATTAATGAAACACAAGTTGGTGCAATCACTTCCCAAAATGTTTTTATTGCTCCAATTGAAGCAATATCAGAACCAGCAGCAAAATCTTTCCTAGGTGTGTCAGCCCTGGTAATAATGATTTCTTGGACTTCTGTTAAATTTTTGAAAATTTTTATTTCCCAGGTTCTCAATGGCCCCTATTCGAAAGGGTCGTTATTTTAGTTTCAGTGTTAATTTTGAGGTTTGGTTTCTATTGTCCTTTGGACTTTTACCAGCATTTTTCATTATTATTACTTGCACTGAGGACGGTTGAGCGGAAGTCTTAATAGAAATATTTGTATAATTATTTCTTCTGTTTTTCATTGACTATTATTGTCCTTGTTGCTCTCTTCTTTGTGATTTTTTATTTTGTCATATTAATATATTTTAATTGTAAATTTGTTACATATGTCCAGTATTTGTGAAGTGTGTGGTATTTCTCTAAAGCGGCTTACCATACATGTCTAGCTAGAATCCCATGTCTAGACAGACTTCAATGTCTAGGCAACAACCGTTCACAAGTAAAATTCGGTGCTTAGATGGACACGCTAGACAAGGCGCTTGGCTAGACTTAGAGTTCTAGACTTTAGAACTCAGTGTCTAGGATTTTCGATTACAGCCAATCAGAATGTGTGAAGTTCCACTATTTTTATCATCTGTATTTACATTTTAAAGCTGAAATTTCATTTTTGATATCTCATTAATTGTTTTTTTTTTCATTTTAGGCAAATATGTAACACCAGACATAATAGTGAAGCACACTAAGGCAATTGTTTGGATTATCTCATCCATTATCTTGTGACAGTAAAAATAGCGATTACAATTTTGAAAGTTTTGCCCACATAAGCTCTCTTAATTGGCTAGAAATGACAATTGTAATTTATTTGAAATTAAATTTAAAATTTTAGCTAAGCACCGAATTTTACTTGTGAACGGTCGTTGCCAAGACATTGAAGTCTGGCTAGACACGTGTCTAGACAAGGGATTCTAACTGGACACGCATGTGAACACCGCTTAAGGAAATACGGTCTTATTGGTCCCCAGTGGGGGGTGATCAAGCCTCTACGAGGACAAGACCTTGGGTAGCGCGGCAAGCAGAGTTCGTATCTACTGAAGATGTTGCTAAAACTACTTTAATAAACAAAGAAACAAAATAAAATACTAATGCACACTCGTGAGCAGTTTTCTTGAAGCCGTAGAGAGTCTGAGCTATAGTCAACTTGCACCGGTTGGCAGAGTTGATTTGGAGATGAGTGCTGCACTCTCTAAGCTCGCCATCTATAGTTGGTTAGAGGAGGTTACAAAGACTCTCCAACGGCAGTTGATGCGGAAGTTATCGTTAAACTCTCTCAGCTCGACGTATATTATGGAAAGGTGGAGGTTGCTCAAACTCTCCCAGCGGTTTCCTCTAACCACTTGTCACTGCTGGTTCCCAAAGCTGAACTATCCACAAGTTGTGTCTTCCCTTACCCTCTTCTCTTCCAGGTCCCAAGTATAGAATTCCGGTTCCATGACCCCTAAAGTAGCCTCTCATTGGCTGGCAATGAAAACAATATAAATGTTTTTACTTTTATAAATTTAACAAATCAAATAATATTAACATTTTGATTACTAAATATCAGTATATGTATATTAAACTGACAATGCACATTCATTTGTATTTTTTTCAGTAAAGTGCAAATTATCTTCTGGCCTTGGGAAGGCATAGGGGTTTTGAGCCCAACTTTTGTTAATTTCTGCTTGTTTTGAGTTTGACTCGGTTATTTATTGTAATTTCTGTTCGTTTTGGGTTTCATTTATTTATCGATGCTGATTGCTTGGTAAATTATTTGATTTTATTTTTGCTCATTTTTATTTAATGGATTTCTTTACTTTTCTTTAAAAAACTTATTTTGTGAAAAAAATTTTTAATTAATTTCTGTTCGTTTTATATTGACATAGCCTTTTCAGGGAAAAAGAAAATAATACTTTAAATCTTTTCGTTTTTTTTAGGAGTTTATAGTTTGGCCTGCTATTTGAATGCTGGAGAAAAATTTTCATCAATTTTTAACAACATACACCCTTTTAAAAATCTGGACATAAATAGTAGTGTTTAATTTAGTTTCATACCTCCTCTAGTTGACCTGAAATGGAAAAATTGATACCATTCGCAAAAAAATCTGTTACTTTCTTTGATAGCTGGGATACACTTACGCTATTTTGATTTGGCTAAATTTTAAGAGCAGAAGTAGCCCCAAAAGTTTGAACATAATACCCTCAGTCCTTCTTGGGATACTGCTGAGATGGCTTATTTGGAATTAGCATTAACACAGTGCATTTTGATTTAATCTTAAGGCAACGTTTTGTTTTTAAACATAATGGGCAAATGGGAGGGTGGGCGTGGGAGGGGGATTAGTTGCCCTCCAATAACTTTCGACTATTAAAAATGGCATCAGCCCTTTCTGTTTTCCATCGAATGATCCCTTTTCGAACTTCCCACGACAACTCCTTCGATACGAAGCGCCCTGGTCTAAACAACAACAATAACAACAAAATTCATACATTATACCCACATTGATCTTTACTATAAAAATGCCAAGCCTTCCAATCACTTTCCACTATTAAAAAGGGCACTAGGCCTTTCGATTTTCAATCGAATGAGCTCTTTTTGAGTTTCTACGACAACACTTTCTACAAACGCCTTATATGACCCCAGGGTCATATAAGGGCTTATACCTAAGGCCTTACCCTAAGGGCTGTGAGGGTGGTTGTCATCTTCTAAGACCTAATTTCCAGAACTTTCAACTACGTTAAACAAAATGGCTATCTATAAATTTTGATTGGATGTGTTTGGGGAAACTGTAGACGTGAGGGAGGCGTTAGTCGCCCTCCAATCACTTTCATTTATTAGAATTGGCAATAGCCCTTTCAATTTCCAATCAAATGAGCCAAATTGCAGTTTTTACGACTAAACTTTCAATAAAAACCTTATATGCCCCGAGGGCATTACTTACAACCCTTGCCCTGATTTCTGGGGGGGGGGGGGGGGGGGGTTGTCATCCTCAAAGACCAAATTTCCAGAACTTTCTACTACGTTGAACAAAATGGCTATCTGAAAATTTTGATTGGATATGTTTGGAGGAATGGTGGCCCTGAGAGGCGGGTTAGTTACCCTCCAATCACTTTCTACTATTATAAAGGGCACTAACCCTCTCAAATTTCAATCCTCAGTTTCCAAATATGCCCCCAGGGCATTACTTACAACCCTTGCCCTGATTGCTGGGGGGGGGGTTTCATCCTTAAAGACCTAATTTCCAAAACTTACAACTATGTTGAATAAAATGGCTATCTAAAAATTTTGATTGGATGTGTTTGGGGAAAAAGTGGGCGTGAGAGGGGGGTTGGTTGCCCTCAAATCGCTTTCAACTATTAGAAAGGGCACTAGCCCTTTGAATTTCCGATTGAATGAGCCCTTTTTCAAGTTTCTACGACAAAGATTTCAGTAGAAACCTTATATGCCCCCAGGGCATAACTTATAACCCTTGCCTTGAAGACTGTGGGGGGAGTGTCCTGCTCAAAGGTATAATTTCCTGAACTTAATGTGGAACAAAGTGGAACAAAATGGCTATCTCAAAATCTTTATCGGATGTGTTTGGGGAAATGGTGGGCGTGGAAGGGGTTTTAGTTGGCTTCCAGTCACTTTCGACTATTAAATAGGGCACTAGCCATTTCAATTTCCAATCGAATGAGCCCTTTTTGAAGTTTCTACGACAACACATTCTATAAAAACCTTATATGCCGCCAGGGCATAACTAACGACCCTTGCCCTTTGGGCTGTGGGGGGGGGGGTTGTAATCCTCAAAGACATAATTTCCAGAACTTAAAACTACGTTGAATAAAATGGCTATCCCAAAATTTTGATTGGATGTGTCTGGGGAAAAGGTGGGCGTGGAAGGGGTGTTAGTTGCCCTCCAATCACTTTCGACTATTAAAAAGGGCACTAGCCACTCCGATTTCCAATCGAATGACCTGTTTTCGAAGTTTTTTAAGACAACAAATGGTCATCTCAAAATTGGAAGTTTCTATGACAACTCCTTCGATACGAAGTGCCCTGGTATGAAAAAAAATACATTGTGCCAACATCGTTCTTTACTTAGGCAGCGCGATTACGCTGCCTTTGATATCTCCAATTTTGCCAGTTTATCTTCAATTCCTTTATTCATATTTTCTAAAGATTTTTTTTTTCCATTTTATATTACCAAACTGATAACAGTATTTCGACTTTCCGCAACTACTTTAATCGTTAATTTATTTGTAGAATCAGTGTACTAGCAGTAACATCAAGATCATATTCACCTTCTCCCCTTCGAGTGCTTTCTGTATCAACTCCAGTAGTACGAGGTTGCTTTCTTTTACGTCCCATGATTATTTATCAGACAACAAAATTAAAGATATTCTTACTCCATTAAGGGCCAATTATTTATCCACGTGGGTCCGGAACGTGTAGTTTGCTAAGTCTGCGGTTTAATTTGTCCAGCGTGAGGAGGTAATTATCATCAATTTTTCGGATATTACTTTGAAGTCTCCCCTGATAATGCGTTTTGTTTTAAGGAGTTGAATCAGGCAATGAAAAATTGTTTTCTAGATATCAGAAAACCTATTATGCAGTTCAATGAAAAAACACAATTCCATACAAGATATGCTTATTCTTGCAATCGAAATACAAATGGAAATCATTTTTATGCAACAGGATTTCGGAATATGAATTCGCTAAGAAGTTCCAGAAAGAATACAAAGAAACAAGGTCGTCGATACATTTTTATCTCTTATTTACTCCAAAGAAGAACTTCTGCACTAGTGATAACAACTTGGAAAGGTCTTTTCTAGTTCTTGCTAAATTACTTCAAAGGTTAAAAGCCTTAACATAGAGGCTAAAGATGTCAATTGGAACGAAAATGGCCGGTAATTATAGGTTCTTTTAGCCTACAAAACAAAGATGTCGTAAGTAGTCCATAAATCACATAGAGGAGGACACATGGTTAGGCATCGAACCTCATCCAGGACTTGGTAAATATTGCATTGTATTGAGCTGACAAAGTATTGCAAACAGTGTCATGACTACCAGGCGGCAGCTAGAACATGACCAACTGAGAGTCAAATATGGTGGGGTAGAAAGATAGAAGAGAGAGAAAACAGAAGAGAAAAGAGGGTTGCTATAGAGAGCAATTTTTGTAAATGTAAAAGCAACATTGCTCGTTCTTACCTAGGTTCTTGCTAACAGAAACACCCAAGGCTTTACATAATTTTGATTAGTGATTATTATCATGGATTTTTCCCGTTTCCTTTTATTATTTGTCCTATGGGTCAAATTTGGGTTTTGTAGTCGACGGTTGAAAAATAAATTATTTATGGGACGCGTGTTCTGTGTAATTCTATCTGTGTAAACTTAGCTTATGCTGTTATTTCTTCCTAGGTTTTTCGACTTACGATTATCTTGGTACTCATCTCTCCTTATCTATACGAAATTTAAGTGCACTTCTCATTGGGGATGAACGAAAAATTTTGCTTCGCAAAAACGTTGGAGCTCTTGAAGTAATAATAATAGACTGAAGCCAATCTATAATTGGGCGCATGGCAAGTGATGGATCCAAACAACTAAAAAGAAGACATAAAATTTGTTATGGAAAAAAAGAGAGAGAAAAGTGTGACTTGATCGCGTAGATAAAAAACAATAGAACCAGATCTGATTGCAAAAAGGACAACAATTGCAGAAAAAATTACGATTTGTTTCTAACTAACAAATGGGTTACAAAAAACAACAGTTGACTCTCCACATAATTCTAAAAAAATGGAAAAAAAATATACATTCATTACCACATTAGATTGACAATAAGTCCCGACACAATTTAGTATATTAAGGACGACCACCCCCCCCCCAAAAAAAAGAAAAATAAACAAAGAAAAGAATTATTAATATACTTCCCTAGAAAAAAGTCCAACTTCACCACCCCCTACAGAACAAACAATAAGCCATTCAAACTTATAGTCGGGGGCTCAGCCAACGAAATTCTAGCATCACAGGCTTCAACGAGCTAAAGAAGGTTTGAGAAATTTAATAGGGGTAGAATTGGCTGCTGAAAACTAATACAGGCGATTGGAATGAAAACTTTGTGTGCCAAAGGAAATATCACCTAATTTGCGTAATCGATCGTCATCAGCGTCATCAGCTATACTTTCTCTTTTTCGACATAGATGAGATTTAAACTTAGAATGGGAAACAGAATAAGGTATTGCTATACCAACTCCTGCTGTTGTGATTATGCCAATCCCCACTTCCCAATAGGGCCATATATTCCTATAGGAATAGGCTGCATATAAAAGTTTGCTGTTTTTGTTCTTTCTTTAAAATAAAATTTAATTAGCATTGTAAAGTAAATTGGAAGAGAAATACGTTCAAAAAAGTAAGGGTAAACACACAAAATAAATGAATTTTAGCACATGACCCAGGTCTATATCAGTCCTTATTCGGAGGAGGGGTTCTGGGCTGGAATAGGTATTGTATTAATTACTATGTTTCAAAAGAGTAATAAAGAGAAAATTTCATGGTATATTTTTTTTTCTTATCTGATTTCTAACTTATTGTATATATTACCAAAAATACTACTTACACTAAACATTTTGTTACCCTCCAACTATTAAATTACTTATCAACATTTTTTTTAGGATCAATGGTATTGAATTCTAGAGAAGTGGCTTTTCTATATTTGCTACTATTGACAGCATGTAATGAATTTGTGACATAGCAGCTCCTTAATGATTTCTTTTGCAGTGAAAAAAAAACTGAACAATCTGCAGTGTATATCCATAGTAACTGATAGAACCCACAGCAGACACCATTAAATTAATTTACAGCTGATTACGTTTATTAGAATAAGCTACCTAGAAAATAGCCCAGGCAAAATAAGCAGGCATATGAAAGTTGAGACAATCCATGCAGAGGGGTTACAAAGCATATGCAGGGAAAGAAGCGTAATCACAACGATATATTTTAATTACTGAAGTTTTGTAGAAATTTAAAGTTCTAACTTAAGAGTACTCTTCAAAGCTAGGTCCTTTTTTGGGAAATAAAATAATTAGTTGAAAGATCAAAGAAAACTAATATTTGGTAAATAATGTATTATGTAATTTGAAAACCTTCTGTTGTATTTACATCACAAAAACTTTTAACATTCAGAGATCAAAGAAATAATTCTTGTTTTTTGGTTTCTTCTGTTGGGTGTCTTCTGTTGGTTTGCTTATACCTTAAAAAAGAAGTTCAAATAACTCTGGATCCAGGAAGAGTATAAAGCCAAATGAAATAAATCTAACTGATTATAAAGTAGAAATTCTACGGTAACACCAAAACCAGGTGAAATTCTAACAAACTAGATGCTATTGATGCTTCTTCTTCACAATTTTCCCTAAATTGTATAAAACTTAGGTACTGGTGCATTACGTGGGCACTGCTATATATTGTACAAGGAACCCAGTCACAAAAAAAGTCAAACAGGCTATTTGCAAGAGACTGCTATAGCAGTGGCGTATCCAGGATTTTGCTTCGGGGGGGGCCGTCAGTCTACCTTTTTATAGCAGTCATGTGAGCAAGAAAATTATCTATCATAGTGCAAGATTTCAGGCACTAAGGGGGAGTAAGGGGGAGATTTCAGGCACGAGTAAGGGGGAGGGGGTAGCTAGGTAAAGAAAAAAAAAGTACACGCTTGTCATGAGTATTTCTAGTTGTAGACTTTTTTTGTTTGAGAATGGATGACAAAATTTTGCCAAAAAAGTCAGAATTAAAAAAAAAGTTAGAAGCAGTGGGAGTTTCTATTTTGGGCGAGTAGATGTTTTGGAACTGCCACAAAGCGGCAGAATTTAGAAAATATAAAAAAAAGAAGTGCATTATTCCTTATATTTGCCTATGGGACCCTTGTTTTAGAGAAGCAAATAAATAAAAAATAATATTATATCAAAGACAATTGCCCAGAATTTTATTTCGGAGGGGTGGGGGCCTCAGTCTACCTATTATAGCAGCCATGAAAGCAGGAAATGTATTGATATTAACATTGTTTACAGAGGATAAAGCACAATTAAAGTTTAAAAAACAGAATCAACTGCACTTACAGAAACGAGCAACGAAAGACGACCTAACCTCTCACAGTAACAGCCGCCGGTCTTTTTTGGCTGCAAATTGATCAAAAACTTGGTCAGCATCGATCTGGATATCGTGGTTCAGGGTCATCTGAGCTAGTCCGTTCAGACGCTCCTCGCCCGTGAAGCTCCGCAGATAGGTTTTTAATCGCTTAAGACAGCTAAAGCTCCTCTCAGCAGAAGCGGTAGTCACTGGTAATGTCTGAAAAATGGTCAAAAGTCTTCGAATGCATGGGAAAAATCTTGTATCGCATGACGCAAGAGTCGAAGCAACAGTTGATGGTTTCTCAAACTTTCCGAACCACTTCTGTTTCCAAAGGACTAGCTCACAATCGAGCGCACGTCTACCCCCGTGAAATCCCTCGTAAACAGCAACAGCGTTCACAAATTCTTTAATATTTAATGACTCGCTGTTAGCTGGCAAAAGCCTTCCGATTTTGAAAGATGCCTCCTGATGGCACAAAAATCTTTGATCAATTTCTTCAATAAGTGAAGCAAAGTAAGGTTCCAACAATGACTCGCGATAAAAAACGTTGATGGACTCATTATCGTTGATGGACTTTCGGCGGATAGACCTTGGAACAGCCGGAGAACAGCCTGGAACAGCTTGGAACCTCTTGTGCAAGCTCATATTCTTTCTAAAAAATTGTTTCAAAATCATTTTGTTTTGACTGCAGTAAAGTATCAGAACATAGCTTAATATGCCGTAAGCACTCAACTAAGTCTAAATCTTTGGCTTGCAGCGCCTTAGAAACAGAGAGCATTATGGCACTTACAAACTCTAGCATAGTCATCGTGAACATAAAAATAAATTCGGTTGCTGCTGAAACCAACGCATTCGCTTTTGAAATAACTTCCTTATCGCACCGTATGCTACTAACTAATTCTTCAAGTACGGAAATAATCGCACAATACAAAGACATAAAAACTAAAATGCAATCGTGACGTTCCACCCATTTCGTTTCGCACAACTTCACAAGCTTTCTCACAGGACTATTGGGACAAACGACAGCGACCGCTTCTACAAACATATTCGTTCTTTTTGGTGAGGATTATAAAAATGGTATAATCCGCTGTATAGTAGCAAAGGTTGACCTAATAAGTCCTACCCTACTAGTTTTACATAAAGCCAAATTTAAGCTGTGCGATGCACAGTGGGTGTAGATCACATGCGGATATTTTTTTCTAATTTCTGCCTGTGCACCAGAATAGCAGCCTGACATGTTGCTGGCCCCATGAAAACCAACCCCCACAAATTTCTCCATTTTTAAGCCGAACGCAATGCATTGGCCGATGATTTGTTCCGCTACTGCAGAGCCGGTGAGATTTCCGCAAACAGAAAACCCGAGAAACCGCTCTTCAAGTAAAGCACGAGTTTCATTGTAGTATCTGACTACAATAACTAACTGTTCCTTATTGGAAATGTCTGTAGTCTCGTCGGCAAGGAATGAAAATGCTACTGAATTATTTACATCACTCACAATGCTTGGCACAATAATGGATGCGGCACAATCAATCAGGTCGTTTTGAATGATGGGAGATATATACTGCGCATGTTTTGTGCTATTTTCGAAGTGTTCTTTTAGACATTGCTCTCCACTCTCTGCCATTAAACGCAAAACACCACGAAAAATGCTTTCATTTACGTTAATTTTGTCGCATAGTTTACTTTCCTCTCTGTGTCCTCGCAGAGGTAACTCATGCCGCCCGCAAAAAAGGACCGCGCGCAGAATTGGTGTTAGAATTTCGCAATTTTTTTTTTATTTCGGCCTCTGCCCTCGATATAGCAGACACAATGCTCCTAGTTTGTTTTTCATAAACGGAGACAAAGCTTTCGGCGCTAATCATTGAATCAAGATGGTAACGAGAGTTATGATGCGCCTGCATGTCTGAAAGGAAATCTTTGAGTCCTGTGTATGGTTTCGAGACTAGAGAGCCTTGAACCTGATGGCTATCCTTCCCAGCAGCTTGACAAGCAAATAAAACGCATTTTGCACAAAAGAGACCCATGCACGATGGACTGAAGACCAACCATTCTGGGAAAGTTTGTAACCAAGAGTACTGAAAGGATGGAACTTTCGTTTTTCCCTTTTCGATAAATGCTTTCGAATGAAATGGAAAGTTCTGGTTCGGCTTGAAGTAACTAGTTACAAGATTGTATTTTTCTTCGTCTGAAAGCTTTTTGACTTGATCTGGTTTTCCGGCATACAAGCCGATATCTAACTTTGAAAGAACACGGGACAAGTCTACAGAATCCTGTTCAGTTGGCTGGTGAAATTCGGTCATATCTGAGCCCTTCGAGCAAGAAGCATCCACACCGCTCATGACATAGTTAATACTACTAGAAGCAGAGGTACTACTGCCGTCACCAAAATCCAAGTCTAAAATAAAAAAGACGAAATGAAGTGACGAAAAGAAATAAGCAAAAATTAAAAAACCAGAATAAAAGATAGTGTGAATTGCAAATTATTAGACAAATCATAATTAATCATAGTTCTATTAAATATCTTGGTCTTTAATGAACGGGAAATAAAAAAAACACAGAGATATCAATTCAGCTTTTGATCCAAAGCTTCTTGGAAAAACATAAAAAAAGGGTGCAAAGATTAGTTGCTTATTTTTGGCAAACCCTATATTTTCTTAAAGCAGGACTGAAGATAGTATCTATATTTTAAAGTTAGATTTCCATTTTCTACATTATGATATTCTTCAAAACCGAAGCACGTGAATTATTGTGCTAGTCCGAGTTTCTGAGTTTTGGGTTCAAAATTTTTTACGCGTTGCACAAGACCCAGGTCAACAAGCGTGCCAAATTTCAATCCTTCAAAACACGGGATCTAGAGAAAAAATCTAGTAATGTGGAAACGCTGCGTTTTCCGCACGATTGCCTATTCTGCAAAAGATCTTAATATGTCCAGTCATTCTGAAGATGTGTATTATATATGATCTATATGCTTTTCAAATTGAAATACTCTGAATATTGTTGAATTCGCATGAAATAATGTGTGATCACTTTCACACGGAAGTGCTAGTTGGAGCAACATGTAGTGTGACCTTAACAGTAAAGTGCCAAGAAAATGCTCTCTACCCAACTGTTCCAAGGATTCAAAGATTGCCCTTGAATCGTTAAAATACTCATTTTATCACTTATCTCGCTGTTCCTGGACACAAATCAATTTTGGCAATTAAATCATAATCGGAACATTTTTTCTCTCGATTTTACTGATGGTTGCAAAAATTCGTTTTCCTCGTAAAAAACAGAAAACAATTAACTTTTGTTAATTAAATGATTTGCGTACATGACTTGTTTGGTAGGTCAAAGTTTGCCCACCCCTCTTCAAAAGAATTGAATTTTAGAGACACGGCTAAAAATTCTGGAACGGCTCTAAATGATCAATTCACACGGTAAAATTACCGTTTTTGCGGGATTCTACTTTTTGTTTCTGGAAATACGAGAATATGAAGGTATTCCAACATTAACCATGCTCATAGTTACACAAGAAATAGAATATAAACTAAATGAACTAGTAATAATCCTATGTTGGGATCTAGAAAAAGATTAAGCTTCAAAAAAGTTTGATCCCACCCAAATAATGATCATTTTTACCGTTTCCTTTAATTGATCATAGATAAGAAAAATTCTTACGAGAAGATTTCCAAATTTAGTTTTAGCTTTGGTTGTCTTGAATCTAAATTGGGAATTACATTTTAATTACAAGTGACACATGAGTGCTTCAAAACCCACTAAATACGAACTAGCGTCAGATTAGTAATAAACTCCTTACCGTCATTGCTGGTTTTTGCAAGCTTTAAGAAATGCTTAATGCTGGGCTGGTGTCGCTTCATTTTCTTTCTTTCCTCTCACGTGACCTTTCCGTTTCAATGCTTAGCTTACACTGGAATTATAGCAGCGTCAGGGTTGCCACCCTGACCTGGAAGAATTTACTAAATCGGAGAGGAAAAATTTACTAGATCGCATCTGTTTTTACTATATGCTC